>JXSR01S074082.1:58716-79435 GCA_000969725.1 Ophiothrix spiculata | reverse complement strand
ACCAGTAACTTTCTAAGCTAGCTTAGTCCTGTGAGTAATCATGTGGAAGAGCCTAGAGCATTGACATTTTGATAAGATAGTCTTCAGTGTCTTCTAACAGACTGCGCCATTCTGACATGGTGCTGACATGCATGGATCACATTTGGCTTCTAACGCAATGTTTGGAGTATCATCTGAAGTCAAAAGATATGAAGATTAAATTGTCAATAAGTGGGGCATAACAAAAATTTCAAATTTAAGAAATTGAGCTACATTTCATGGCTCATAGACTATTTAATAAGCAGCTCTAAGGACAGGAATTCTTTGGCGAAGTGTTACGTGTTATCCAATTATCTCGGTGTCAACTGGATCATGCTTTTAAGTCATGAGCCATGATCGAAATGATCTCTATACAAAGTCAATGGGATGTACAATTGTTATGAAATGTATATGTGATCCAGATGTTATGATCGTAGGTAGCCACTTTGCTGGTAAACTGAGGCTTTATACACCCTTTAACAACTTACAGTATGTATGTTTTAATTCTTGCTTCTGCAGGGGCAGGGTTTTCTCCAGGCACCCCAGTCTCCAACTTGCATTCAAACTGAATATAGAAAGATCATGCACCTCAATGGATATGCTTCAGTCACTTCCTTTGGTTATTCTTGGCTATTCAGGTACAGGATTCTTTCTTCATTTCATGCAATCTTCAGATCCTGACTCTGATAGTAGAAAGTCAGCTCACATCCCATGAATCTTACCTTCGCATACAAACTTCCTAGACGGTGCAGTGAGCAGCAGTTTTCCTTGCAGATCAAATGGATTGGCACAGCTGGCAATGCCTGGCTCTTTGTAGCCATTCTTGACCCAGTCTGATAGCCATTGAAGGTTGCAATCACAGTACAATGGGTTACCACCAAGGGCACTAGGAAGAAACACAACCATACACACTGGTTAATGTTTCAATACAATAATGATTTCATCAAAATCTCTGTTGTGAGTCATTGTAACATCAAAATAGTATGTCATTTTAAGGTATTGTGACAATATTAAGGTATTATGATAATAGAACAAGCTAATCATTGATTATTTAAATTTATATCATGATTACAGTGATTTGAGTAGGCATGTCCATCAAATTTTATAAACTTTTAAATACATTTGGAATGTCTTTCATTGGAAAGATCATCAAATTTCCTTTAAAATGAGGGGTCAACCATAATCTAACGTTCAAAATTAAGAAAGTTACAGCGAAAAATGTGTTGTTTGAAATGACAGAAAAAAGTTACCCTCTAGCGTGGCAACACTGTACTGGGACTTGGGGCCCAATTGGGTGATTTAAATTTTCAGAAAAATTTTAAACTTTTGTTGTTTTGAATTTTTTCACTCTTAAATGAACGAATATGCAAAATAGAATTAAAATGGCACATGAAAGTTTTCAAGACAATTTAAAATCAATTTCTATGCCAATTATAGCATTAAATGTTGCCAGTTTTATCACCCAATTAAGCCACCCAAGCTCAATTAAAGAAAAACTCAAAATTTGGTTGGAGCTTTTTCGTCGAGAGTTGTAATTTTTTTTTAACAGCAATGTCACCATTGTATTAAGCTGATATTGAATGGCTACAATCCAACATTAGAGGCTAAGATCTCTGAAGGAAGTGTTGTTTTGAAATGTTTTATTTCAAGTTTTTGCTGTTGAATTCGGAAGCATAAACTTTATAAAAAGTAACTCATGTTTGCCCTCAAATTTCACTTTTTTAACTTTGACAATACAGCAAACAAATATAGTAGAGAAGTAAATTACTTTCTTAACTACAATAATCATGTGAAAGTAGTAACCTCAGTGATTGCAAAACTAAGAAATTTTGACTTGAATTGGCCATGTCACATTTGGGCTGTTATTAATGTAAAATTAGCTTGTGTACACACTTGCAAATGGATGCCAACTTTTTCAGAAAAAAGCGCCCTCACCTGACTAGCCAATGGGGCTTCTTAATTTGAGCCGTGCAATAGTTTGTACTATTGCACGGCATGAAACAAACCTGTGTGATATCATGATATAAAACAAATATTGAATGCCTATGCACGTGCAGTAGTACAAAATATATCATTCGGTAAAATTTGAACTGATCCATTTCACTCGGCTACGCCTCGTGAAATACGCCGAGTGAAATAGATAAGTCCAAATTTGACCTCATGATATATTTTGTACTATTGCACTCTCAGGCATTCAATATTGGAGCACTCTACATCGGCGGCATCATCTAATTATCTACGTATACAGATGATGCTCCACATCAAGAGCATCATTTAATCTTAGTACATCAATGTGCATCTCACAAATTCAGATCGAGTCAAATACGGTGAATCACCTAATCTGTATTCAAATCTGCACTGTGTATGGCATGTTAAAGAGCATATGCTCTTAAAGAGCATATGCTCAAATGATGCTCAGCTTGTAAACTGCTCACACATGTGTTAAAAAGCCACTAAGTACATACATTCACTGGCCTGACTACTAGCAAGTTCAGTTAAGTTCAGATTAATTCACCGATGTGGAGCGAACTATTGTGTCTTGCCGCAGTTACAAATGATGACAAAGCAAACATGAGGCTCTGAAAGTAGCCAGAGACCTGAATTATAACACACCACCACAACATGACAGGATTTGTTTTTGACATATAAACAAAAACATTAACAAAATTAAGGAAATAGTAGGATATCTCAAAATGGTTGATTCATATATGCTTAAAGGCCTGCAATGGGTACCTGATCACTTGCAGGCAGTTTCTTGGTCTTCTTAGTGAATTTAACAACATTTTGCACCATGAATATGACTGGTTTGATGGATAAATGACCCCCAATGGAGATGCAATCTAAACCTTGTCATTTTGAATTGTCATCATTAACAAAGACAAATAAAGTCATTCTTTCAGGGTAGCAGTCTTGATGGCAACAGACAGATCCAACGTGATAGATCACATGTAGCCCTAAACAAATGTTGTTATGCACTATTGAAATAGGTCAGCATAGGAAGGATTGGATACATTGGCTCCTTAAGTGATGGAAACTTGGGAAAAAAAGGTTGTAATAGCTGACTGGAAAAGCTGACTTAAACACAATATAGTCATTGTAGTAAAATTAAACTGCTACATTATTATGCAAATAATATTTAAAATGAAGGCAATTGAAATGAAATGTGAATATAAAAAACCCAAAGAAATGTAAAATATACTTCACAGTTAGAACATGTCTGATGATTCAGAGTTGTAGGCCAATAACTCTATAGTCATGAATGAAAGGGCACAAGTACTTTCAGAAGTACGTCTATCAATGTCTTAAAGGTGCTAACGAATTACTAACATTTGTTCGAATCTTACATAAATGTATGTCTCTAATGTGTCATAAAATTGTACTTCTGTAAGCGCTGTTAAAATCAACAAACAAACAAAATTGTGTTCATCTAATAATTCAGAGAGCATATCCTTCCAGGGTGATTCTATCATCGCTATTTTTTCCACGGACACACTTTACTTCCATCATCATTCATCACTTGGTCATAGTTTGCCAGTAGCTACTAGTTTCCAACCAAATCCAGTGAACCAGTAACTTTCTAAGCTAGCTTAGTCCTGTGAGTAATCATGTGGAAGAGCCTAGAGCATTGACATTTTGATAAGATAGTCTTCAGTGTCTTCTTCACTTCATAATTTTACAATCAGACAATTTTATTAAAATCAAATAGTTCTTTAAAGATATTTTTCCGAGGTCTTTTCAAAATGTCTTTAATTCTTGTGAGAGATTTTGTAGAGCAGTCAAAAGTTCAACCCTACAAACAAAGCTCCTCAAACTAATGTCTCATCCATTCGTAACCATTCTTTGTTAAACTTATGCCTATCTAACATCCAATAAATTTGAGTTTTGTACATAGGACAGTGATGCTAGTGGTGCAAATTCTCGGTTCAAATTTTAAACAATTTAAGTGATTGTTTAACCATCATTTCTATTTTGTAGAATGAGGTGAATGACAATTTCTTCATTGAAAATCCAAGGACCCTGGAAAATCTAATCCTGATGAGTTTCCACTGCCAAGAGATTGCCAAGATATCCCTGGAAAAATCTAATCCTGATGGGTTTCCACTACCAAGAGATTGCCAAGATAAATATATGTCAAAGAAACTGTTATCAATACCTTGGTTTATTAATCAAATAAGCAAGGCCTATCAATATTGATGATACTTGCTGCCTCTATAGAGGAAGGGCACTGACTTACTGACCAGTGTCATTTCATATTACCAAAACACTTCTTCTCATTTTAAATTGAAATAAGAAATAGCTAGTTTTGAATCAAAGAGACAAAGACATATCATTTGACCAAACAATGTTGTACATAAAATACTTCTGCATAATTATTTCCTCTTGAATTAATTCTAACCAAATTTCAAATATTTTCCTTATCATATTCCTTCTTTTTCAGTCAACAACAGCTTTTGGACTACTTTCACCCTATATTAAGTGCTGCCAACAAAAGTCTTACATTGACGCAAGCTAGACTGACAATGCTTATCTTACATTCAAGTTCAGCTCATTGTATTACATCACTTAACACTTGTTGTTTCCATCTGTCAATCCTAATCATTTGAGTATCCTCTGATTGACATACAGACCAACACACCCACCCTCTTTTGATATGAAAAAGAAATAAATCAACAAAATAATCCCCACATATATGACCAAAAGATAAACTTACTAAACCACCAGAGAACAGGATGACATTTTATTCACAATCATCACCATCCAAAATATAAAGTTCATAATGATGACACACAGTCATATGTGTTATTGAACTTAACATCTGCTCAATGAGATTATTCAACTTATATACTCAAATGGCAAAGTTCCGCATTGGGTTAGCCACACATAACAACAAGGACAGTTGCAGTTGGTGATGTGGTTAACCCTGGAGGTGGCTAGGTTGTGCTAGCCAGGTTATTCTAGTTTGAGACAGCTGAGGGAGGACCCTGGTCACACTCATTGCAATCTTGCCCCCAGACAGGCAGAGTTAATGACACGGGTGGATAGGCAGTCACGTCTGATGAGTAAGAAGGCGTCTTTGCATATAAGCGCAGTGCCACATCAGTCGCTTGCACCGGGTCAAAAAGTAACCACTGTAGAAATCCCATTCATAAAATCACTGCCTGGGTCACTATCAAATCCTAAAAATCTCCACCATTCTTTTTCAAATTTGATTAGTTCAATTTACTACGTTTATGCAGCATTTTACGATTGCTAATTCAATTTCATATGTGGAATTTACCAAATCATGTTCATTTTATTATGTGAATTTCAAACTGTGCATTTTTAACACATGAAAGCTTTTCAAATACCTATAGTTATGGATAATTAACGAGTTCATCAGTGTACTCCGTCCCAATAAACCACATAATCCTCTGTAATTTTGGCCAATACATTTAGCTATTTAATATATCATCCCCGATAATTTTCAGTTGCGGTCCGGTCGGCTTTAAGAATATACCAATGAGTAGTATTGACAAAAATCATCATATTTACAAAAATCATCACATTATGTCTCGCACAATGAAGATTTTCGGATCAATTTTAGGAGTATCAAGCATGCACAATATTTTGACTTACATGTGTGTGAGGGATACCATGTCTCTGAAAGCTCCTTCTGGAATCGTAGAAATGTCATTTCCATGAAGTGATCTGGGGACAAATAAATCAACAAGAAATTGCACTATTAGTAACAAAAGCTTAAAAGATGTCCTGCGTATGCTACTGAACCTCTGTCTTACAGTTTTGTAACACCGAGGGTAACCATAATGTGTCGCGTAAAATGAACCATTTTGACGATTAGCACTTGGAAAATAATCCTGGGAAGGTGACAGTTGAAATTTGAAACACAGGATATATTGACATCATTAGCTTACACTTGTTTCTTACACTAATTGTAAATATATTATTTGCTGTATGCTTTCTGAGCTTAATGAAACAGTCACAATGTCTGGAAATCAGAAGGAAGCTGCAAGTGAATGTTTGCGTTGCCCGGTTGGTCACCATTTGGCCGCTGGTAGTAATTGGACAGTGTTTAATTTAACTACGAGTAAAATTGGACTTTGTTTTAACTATGAGTAAAATTCTTGCGGCAACTTCCAGCATCACCAACCCATATCCGCTGAATTTCTACTTGGTATGACACTGTAAACACATCGTAACCTTGTCCCAAGGTTATGTGACCAGGGTATAAATCATTATGAAAAGATCATCCATACAGCAAACAAAAATAATTTGCAAATTCACAGACTATCGGTTTCCAAAAATGTTCCAACTTCATGCTTGTAACATTGAAAGTCCTAATAAGGAAACAAGCATTCATGCAATGTGTCATAAAGATGATTACCCTTGTCACTTTCAATATCAATCCTATTACAAACTAGGGATACTATTTGGGTCAATTATGTTTATCAAAAATCTACCCTTCATACAAGTTAAAATCTTTAGAAGAATTAATAACCGTTAAAAGGTGAATTCACTCAGGGATTTAATATGCTTGAAATAGAAATGAAACGGGTAACACTTTATGACAGGATTCGTGATGTCTAAAAAAGTTATCATAAAGTAATCTTAAGTTATATAATAAATGGATCAACATACAAATGAATCTTTAGATGTAATAGGACTAGCAAATTGATATAAAACGTTGAAATAGTCACATATTTACAAACATGTGCTTATTTTTGTCATCATTTCTTGTCAATTTTGTCCCATTTAAACATCAAATTTAATTGGTAGTTTCCCGTTTCATGACTGCCCTGGATGATTAATTTCAAATACTAAGTGTGCAGTCATAAATAATTAGTGCTGCATGTCAAAGCAATAACAAATCAGAAAAAATATTTAATGTTCCTACAAACTGCAAATATAAGCATTTAATTTCTCATGACATCAGTAATTATAGTCTTCCTACATTAGTCTTGCAATCATGTTCAAAATGTCATCCGATTTGATACTGTAATAATGATATATTGAAATAAATAAACATACAAATATATGTAGAATATTAAATCATTGAAGAATCTTTCTCTTTTTACATAACACAAAAGGGTTCAATATCTTGTGTTGAGTTATATCATCTTAACCATCCTTTCTACATTTCCATTCAAACAAATCTCAGTATTCATATTTCAAATCTCACTTACATGATTATTTCTAATATCCCATCTATATTTAAATCTTTGATAACTGTACTAATAACAACCGAGTATTTCTCTTCAACAGCACTTCCTTTTTAAAAAAATTCATTACTACTTACAGTATTCTGAGTGATGGCAGCCCCATAAATGTCCCTGGTGGTATACAGGCTATTCTGTTGTAGCTCAAAATCCTAGCATGAAATATAAAAAACAATAACATCATCAAAATAGCAACAGCTAAATTTAGAAATTCATTTATGTTATTTTATTTTCATGTATCAATTCAATTTTTTCTGAATTTCATGTTTGTTTTAATCCATTTAAAGCCTAACAACTCCGAAACATTTCAAAACTGTCCAAGTCCGAATATGTCATAAAAAAATTCCCGTTTCCGCTGGGATTTGAACCACTGACCTCTCGCATCCCAATCCAATGTCCAGCTATGGCAATAAGCCTCTGAGTATGGCCTGCCATGGCAGCACTTTCATGCCCATCTGTATCCACCGTCTATGACATATTTGGACTGCAAATTTCTTGATTTTTGCTTGTTGGATTTTGTTGGACTGAGGCAGGTTAGGGTTATCGGATCAAGGAGGATAGCCAATTTCATTTGAAAACAGATACAAAAATGAATCTTTAGTTTTGAAAAATACGGACGGTTTGCAGGCTGGAAACTGGAAAATAAAAATATCTTTACTTTTATTTTCAAATTCTACAAATAGATGAAATTAGTGCTATCAGGAAAATCAGTGTAATATGACAGGGTAATGAAATGAGGCATGTTAGAAGCTTTCATCTTCTCTTGTAAAATTGCCTCAAAAAATGAAAATTATTTTCGGAATGTTTATTACTAGAAGATCATTTTCCTAAAATCAGCTTTTTGAATTCACTGATATATCTCATGAAGGAAACACTTCAAACTATTTTCTGACACTTTTTGTACGGAGGCTCTGCACATATCTTGATAAAAACATACACTTCTTCAGAAGCAAATATTGCGGTGACATTATCCCAGAGGATTGTCTGAGACAAAACGTAAAATTATATCTCAAAATGCCTCAAAAACATCCTTTGTTCTTCATAAACTAGGACACGAGGTAATATAACATAGAAGCAAATAAGTTTTCAGAAATTATACTGATAAAAATATCAATTCTTATACAGTTTTATGATACTGCAATTACAATTTCCTTATTGGTCACATTAAAGTAGACTGTAAAACTTATGCCTAAAGATACGTACGTCTACTTATTACCATTTGTGTGGTTTTATGTTTCCAATCTCATGTTGTTTTTCTAAAGCTTCTGATATTTAGTAACATCCCATAAATTAATTTTACACTTCCAAGTTGGGAAACAGATGTGAGTTAAAAATGATGTTGCTGTCATCAGACCATTGCTGATATTATCGCCAACAATAATTCACAAATTTGTATGAACTCACTGACTTAAATAAATCTTGATATAAATCTAGGAGATCTGGGAAAACAAGTTCAAAAGTTCAACCTGGAGAAGCTTCTTTAAAACCACAAGTTTGAATCTGGATATTTATAAGACATGATATAAAGTGGATTAACCCCCTGACTGCATCTGGCCAGAGGGGGTTGGGGTAGTGGTATGGGGACAAATTATTCACAGGCTATGTCTCTCCAATTACCCCCTTCCAGACACTGATGTAAATTTCACACGTAACAGATATATTGACTGGCATTTTATTTTTAATACAATACTGTAAAAGTATATGATATTTCAACATAAAATGTCAAAATAATTTAGCTGAAATTAATGAATTTGCTTGAAACTTTTTGAGTGCACAACACCTTAGTACCAAGTAAGCTAAAGGAAGCTTGTCAACAGGGCTCCAAGATGTTTTTTTTTAAATTAAGTTTTGAATGCAGGAGGAAGACCGGAGCACCCGGAGAAAAACCTGCGGAAGCGAGCATGGACTGAAAAACCAAATGCATATAAAGCGCCGGACGCGGGACTTGAACCCGGGACCTCATTGGTGCAAACGAGGGAACTACCGCTGCGCCAACCCTTTCCTCCTATAGAATATATAGTACGTTACAAATATTTCAATATTTTTTCTTTGGAACATTTATACTCAAAATGTTTGCCCCACTTGTGTCATTTGCCTCTGGTTTGCCCCCTACCATTTTGCCAATTCTGGCATCTCCACTGCATCATTCTGACATCATATGATGCTGCACACACCTAATCCCCCGCCTAATCCTAAAAGGTGCACAAGCACAAAATTACAATGTGCCAGATATAGTACTGTTTGAAATGGGAAGATATAATGCTGTTTAACTTTGCTCCAAATGGAATCCCTCATGAGAGAAGACAAAGAAGAACTTGAAACTTTTAGCATTGCCAAGATTTTGCTTATTTTTGTGACGCAGTAAATTGGTTAATGAGAAAGAATATACTTACAATGTGGAGAGTTTGGTCATGTTGGCAAATGCAAAGTCGGGTAACATACGGATGCTATTCATACTCAAATCGCTGAAATATAAGAAAGCCAAAGAAAAAATATTAAGTCTTTCTAACAATACATCATGAAATTGTAGCCTGACAAACGTTGTTAACTTCCTGGCCAGAGGGTCATGTTGTCAATCATCCTCAAAGTTGGATAGTATAACTGTATAAAGTTTCACAAAACTCTATCTAAAACTAATGAACTTTGATATATTGCTTTATTTTTTGTTGACTTGTGTTGCCTCTCTACATTTTCAAAACACAAATCACAAATATTTTTAGTAAGTCATAAAATCAAGTTACAGTTAATCTGAACAATACACTTACTGAACAATATTGAAGTTTTACATTGAAATATGCAAATACCCTTCATAAAATCTGAAGAAAAAAATACATATCATGTTGAGAAATCCACATAACTCAACTTCTACTTCAATGAATATAAGTCGGCCCTTGCTTTAGATAGGGCCATCCTACCTAGTATACCTACCATTGTATTTCTGACAAACTACTAAAAAAAACCACCTGTCTTTGTTTCTAAATCTTTACATTTTCAAATATCAAACTATAAGAAATAAAATAATATTGACAATGTAAATTCTTCAAATATCAAACTATAAGAAATAAAATAATATTGACAATGTAAATTCTTCAAATATCAAACTATAAGAAATAAAATAATATTGACAATGTAAATTCTATCAAAATAAATGTTGAATTAGTTGAGATTTTAAAGTTTAACCTGTCCAGTTATCAATTATTTACATTAATATCAGACATTAGGCCTAAAAAAAAATGTTTGATTGGCGTAACCCAACCTACCCTAATTTTACCACCGACCCTAGATATATATTTTTTTTTGAGCATGGTAAAAACCTCCAAATCCCAAATTTAATGGGAATCGATTCATGTGAGCCCAAGATATGGCTTGTAGGACATTCAAATTGACAAATAAAAGATGTGTTACAGAAAAAGTGAAGATGTTTTTGTATATGTGCCATATATATAAAATCCGACCTAAAATTGGCCTTACGGTAATCATAACACCTGCAGATGGTCAAAAACAGACTACAAATAAATCGTCAAAATAAAATAAAATATTTTATTTGGCAAGAAAATTGATGTCACATTTATAAGAGGTGCTCATAACGGTTGTGGCAGGGCTTCGAAATCTGCGGTAACGCGGCCGCGCCGTTCCCAGAAAAAACGTTGAAGTCCCAGGAAAAAAATTGGTAAGCTTAAAAAAAAAGAAGAAGACAAATTTCTGACGACAGATGATTTTTCTGGCAATATTGAATGATGAAATACAAATAAATGAGCCAATTTGGGGGGTGAAAGTCCAATTACTGTCAAAAACAAGCGAGTTTTTAAAGCGATTCGTGCATTTTTTCATAAATCTCACAGAAAATTCTCATCAGCACAATAAAAGTTCCCAGAGAGGTTTATTTTTTTCTATACCCTGTCCTGGGTTGTGGCCTGATGTAGCAGGAGATCAGCTATGCAGCTTTATTAATATTTTATTTAGTTCAAGTTGACTGATGAATATATGGAAAGTTTTAAATACATATTTGCTCTCGTTTTATGTTACGGAAAATTAAAACTTGCTTGTTAAAGGTTTCTAAAGTTTAGAATTAAATGGACAATTCACGATAGACATTTCATCCCCAAGATCACCTCTATCAAAATTGATGCTACCAAAAGATGCCACTCTTTAACTGTCTATTACTTGTTTTTACAAAATGCTAATGATATTTTCATTTTCATATTTTTTTGTTTTTTGACCACTGGATCATGTTTTTATGGTTTTGTTTTCTATTTTTGGTTTGGGTATTGTTTAGTTTTTGTAAAGGTGGGATAAAATAACTCGGGCTTTGCCTTTTTTATCCCTCCTCCATCATATGTATGTATAATGTTTAGTTTTCATGTATTATGTATGTCATTTTGGATGGAAATATAATTTGAATTTGAATGTTCCATAAATTTTGTTTTTAGTTACAAATCCAAAACCATTCATGCAAATGTGTTCGCATTTTAAAGAAAAAATGACAAAGTGCATTTTCTAATTACTGTTGGGGTTCTGACAATAATTACAACACAGTAGCATATGAAGATTTTTATTTAAAGCCAAAAAAGCTCGTAACTTGAACATGATGGATCGGATTCTAGTGAAATATTCAACATGCATTTATGTTGTACTGTTCCTTTTATTCACATCAAAAAGAAGTGAGGTACAGATTATACCAGAATCATAAATTGCACCGTGTAGCTTTAAAAATATGCACGAGATTGACACAACCTTAATATACCCGATATACCCCTCACCATTAAGTAATGATATAAAGGTGAATTAAACATTCAGAATAGTTTAATACCCTTAATGATCATCTGTACACAGCATCCTTTAATATCTCAGCAAAGACTCACGATCAATCACCAATAACTGATTACAACATGAACATGTTGGCTTATCATGCTCATGATTTTATTATCAAATCTAAATGGATATGACACATATAAAATCTCCTTCACATATAAAATCTCCTTCTCCTTATAAACAATGTTAAATAAAGCTTATTTATTAAGCAAGTATACTTAGTACTAGTAGAGGATATACCCAAAATCTTTCACAGGTGACAAATATTTCAAACTCATAAAAAACAGGCAGATTGAATAGAAAAAAGAGTTATAACTGGGTCAAAAGATTTAGCAATCACAGAATCTATTCCCCATAGTGACACAAATGATGCCATTTGCCATCAATGATGCACACAGATCTAGATTTGCAATGGAGTTGATGTATTTTCAGGTTAAGGAAACATGACTTTGTAAAGAAATAATTCAAATATGATGTATTCATTAATGAGAAAATTTGTGTGTTGAGTACCTATGCTGAATTGTTAATCTACACAAGCTTTTTCCTGTTTTTAGTGATTCAGTTTTTTCCTTTTTTTTAGTGAACCAGTTCAATAAAATCATAATATTAGTTTCATTTAGATCAAAATTACACGAGTTTGATATTTTTTTGCTTTGTTAGGAAAACCAATTAAGACCAAATAACTGGTAAAAATATAGGGTTTATTCAAAAATACTGTAAAGGGATTTAATTTGGCGAGGACAAATTTTAGCGAATTTCAATTTATCAGCAATTTGGCTGGGATTTAATTTCACTAATTTAGAAAATTTTACATTAGTTTCAATGGTAAATAAAATTTTAGCGAGGGATTTAATTTAGCGAATTTGCAGTCTAGCGAAATTAAAACCCTAGCGAAAATTAGTCTTTTTACAGTATTCATTTATGTAATAATAATAATTCCGGCATTGACTTTGTGACTTTGCCAATGGATACAAAGCGAAAGCGCTGGTCACTATTATTTCACCGTAACGAGGGAATCATCAGAACCATTTCGCCTTACACTAGGCCACTTGCAGCCAATGACCAAAGGTGCAGACCTATCAGCACTTAAGTTGTGATATTCCCCCCAACAGCTCCCAAATACGCTTGGGTCAACGAGACAAGCGTAATTTGCCCAAGTTCACGACACGCTGGCACTAGCGGGGTTCGAACTCACAACCTTCCATTCCCCTAGGCCTAGTAACTGAAACAAAGTTGATGCAACTTACAGTGTATGGAGGCTCTTGAGTCTGGTAAGGCCATCTGGGATGGTTGTCAGCTGATTGGAGTCCAAATATCTACAAATAAAATAGCATGTCAGATTGAATATTGCACCATCATCTCACAATATATTTCATCATCTTATTATTTTTTCTCTCACTACAATAATCTCAGACATTTTACTTATAAGAGTGCAACAGCACTTTGAATGTTTAATCTCTTAAGAAAGGAAACAAAATCAAAGAAATAAAGTATATTCTAAATTATTAATTCTTTGCCCAAAATTTCAAGGAAATTTTGCTCATTGTGTACTCGAATTTTATGAATAAAATGCATCCATGAAGAATTATTAAGCTTGATTTCCAAGTAAAATGTGTAAATACTCCTACATCCTTCAACGAATAGGTGATTTTTTTTGAATTGTTTACTACAAAACATGTACAATGTTTGTTCCCCTTATTAGTTTAATATAAATATCTTGCAATATGGACAACTACTCCAAATTTTTTTAAAGCATGTACAGGGTTTGACATTGGCAACCGCCTGACAGCATAGTGAATAATTTTGGTGTCGGTTGGGTAACAATAGAAATTTACATTCCTGACTGGCAGGTCCATTTTTGTTGAGCCTATGTTGGCTAATAACCCATATCTAATGAATTTCTTGTTGAGCAAACTACCTGGCCAATTGGATTAGTCCATTTAGATGGACCTCGCAAGCGAACACTAAGCGTGAGGCGCTTGCTTGTGAGGTCTATCTAGATGGACTAAACTGGATGGTACACTAAATACCAATATCCAGCCTCAAGTGTATATAACCAATCCTGGCCAAGCTTATCTACTTACAATTCAGTAGCACTGGTTGGTATATGTCTAGGAGGGTCTGTGAGTTGTTTGCGACTACATCGTACAACAGAGCCACTACAGGCACACTCCCTTGGACAGGCAACCGATGGTAGGCAACTGTTATGGTCATTTCCTGAAAACAAATAAAATATGCCTTTGAATTAATATACTAAATTGTGGAGGCCCTAATAAACCCAACCTGCCTCTATCCAACAAAATTCAATAAGCAAAGCATAAATAAGCCTGAAAGTTTGAATACATCATAGATTAAGGATATGGCCATAGCTGATTAGATTGGGATGCAAGAGATCCAGGTTCAAATCCTCTTGAGAAAATGGAAAATGAATGTATGCCATATGCTGCCTTAGATAGTTTATAAACGGTGGGAGTTGAGGTTAAATTTACAATCAATGTACTGTTCACCCTATTGTGAAAGCTGTAAGAAGATCCCTTTTATCAATTAATTAAAGCATACTTTATCAAGGTATATGCCACTATGATGTAATAGCTGTTTCTATACACATTCACTCATGCTACTAGTGACTTGAACCACTGATTGATCAAACTGATCATCAGAGAAACCTATTCTTATAATTCAACTTGGGTATAACTAAGGGTCAAAGCCTTAAGTTAACAATGATTACTAATGCGCAGTACTGCTAGTGCGTCCTCTGACATTGAATTAAGAAGCCTGACTGATCTTGTTTTGATGTTATTCCCACACCAATGAGGAAATGATAACTTTGATATAACAAACTTAGTGATCAAGAGCTGTTGCACAACACTAAGAGATTAACGATTGTGATCACTTTTGTGATTTCTGTCACTTGGGGTTCGCACATAATAACCCATGTCACATGTTTCAGATTAGCTTTAAAGCTTTAGACTCTGACAAAACAGTGATCTCTGCATGCATGCCATGAGGGTACAGGCTGTGACTAACATGGTTATGTTTTGTAACGCTGAGCCAGATTTCCTCATAAACATTCAGTAGCTCAGAAAGCTTATCTTTCATCTGAATACACAAACTGAATGGATCATGTTCCGAAAACAGCGGGGTTCAAATCTATGCTGTGCGATTTTTGCAAGGGAAATACAGAGGATGGGACGTATGTCATGACCTAAAATGATACTGTGTTTTGTCATCAACAAGGAAATTATTAATGTAACAATCAAGATATCTAGTAAGAGTGTTTTCATATTTCACTTAAACATTTGGAATTAGGTCATCTTTCAGATTTAAATTGACTTCCTCTTTATCTAAACCTAAGGCTAAGTTTGTTCAATTTTGCTTCCTTTCATTGTAGCGTAAGCCCAAGGTTCATCGAACTATAAGAAATATGCACCATTTTATTTTTGGGAATTTGCATACTTGAGTGTATAGTTTCAAATTCTTATGTTTACAGTGAAATTAATTGTTACATAACAAACACTACATAAGCAGTGAGGGATTTTTGGAGTTGCCAAGGCTCTCAATTTTCTGTAGCATAATTGTAGCTAAATTTAATGGTTTGTATTGCTACACAATGCTTTAAAGACGATCGCGGTGTTTATTCAAGAGGGCAGTGTAACAGAATTTGTTGGTCAGTGGCGGGAAGATTTTGACAAAACGCGCGTGTGGTATCTAAGCGTAAGATTTGCGCCTAATACGCAAAACGCAACGCGCGCACTAGGTTTTTACGCATTGTCTTCCCGGTAAGCGCCGAAAATAGCGCGAAATAGTAACGAGTTGCTACGAGTGCTCCCGAGCCAACGGGCCTTCAGTGATAAGACTTTTTACGTGTGTTTTCCTATACTAAAAAATGTTGATTTTTCACATATTTGCTACGAATAGAATTTTTTTATATTTGGCTGGTCAATTGTGAATGTCAAGTGGATGTCAAATCGAGAAAAAAATTATAGGGTCACCGACTGTTTAAAAAAGATAGCGTGAGATGAAATTACATGGGGTAAAATCTAAAAAACAATTTTCATCATCGGAAATGTCGAAATTCGGTTGTATAACATTGAACAGATAAAAAAAGTTAATTACACCAAGTAACCTAACACTCGAGTTTTCAAGTTATCGTTCATTAAAGGAAAAATTACGTCATCATATATGACGTCATAGCGCGCTTAGATGGTCGGTGACCCCCATTTTTTATTTCTGAATTTTGAAGTTTAGACTCTTATCTATTAACTGACAAAAAATAAACAAAATCTATCCGTAGCAACTTATCACCGCGATCGTCTTTAAATAGAAAATTGCTTTCAGGAAGAGATTGTCTAAGAAAAAAATTAAATAAGAATGCAAATCTTTTGACACAGAAATTAAAGACCAAGATCAGGGAACAACTTTCGAGGATTTTATGATAATACAATATTAAAGCTGCTATAGGAAAAACAAAACAACACAAACTAACCACCTTAAGTAAAACAAAAAATAATACCTATACCTTCACATGTGAAATTTTCTTGTTGTAATTCTTCTACCTGTCTCCCCAACAGTTTCTTTGGTTCCCTACATGTTGGGTTGCCAGCCTCTATTTGTCTGCTCTTTAACCATTCTGGCAACCATGACATATAACAGTTACAGTTGAGTGGATTTGCCAACAGGTTGCTGAAGGGATAGGAAGAGATACAATAGTGCATTCAAGTTCAAATATATATCAGATACATAAAAGTTTATGATTCACTTACGCATTACGTATGTAGGCTGGGTGAGCGAGCAAATCTGGTCTTAGATTTATGTATAGGATGTAATTTTTCACTTGAAAACTTTGATTCTGCAAACTAATTTGACACAATTCTTGAATTAAGACGGATCATTTGTATGCATGCTCAGCCTTATTATGTCGTTACTGATTTCCAATCACATTTATTCAAATTAGTGTAAAAGTAGGTGAGGTCAAGTCCCAATTACAAGTCACATTTTACAAAGCAACAAGGAATACGATTTACACTCGCAGATTCTTGTTGGAAAATTATACTTTACTTGCTTTCAATCACAGGATTTTCATTATTATTATTAAATTGTAGAAATTAATCTTAAAAAATATGCAGGTATATAAATGTATATTGGGATAAGACACACAAGAGCTTGAATCTACATTAATCTGTATCGATGTAGATCCCATCGGTGCAGATTGTGTCTACAGGATGATACATCAATCCAAATGTATATGTGACGCGTTACATCAAAAGGTACAAGTTCTCGGCCAAGCAAATTTTGAGATACAGGCAAATAAAGCTCGTAAATTATAAAGAAAATAATAAGAAAATTGTCATCTTTATTCACCATATCTTGAAAATTTAAACTTCAATTTTCACAAGCAAGGTATCATTTTAAAGCTGAATTTATTCTCTTTAAAGTAACACAGAAATCTCAATTTTGTCAAAGGTAGACAACTTGTACCTTTTGATGTAACGCGTCACATATAGATTCTTGCAGCATATCTAACTGCCTGTATGAATCTACGCCTATACATCATACTACGCATCCGACCAAGTTGCACGTCACTGCCACACATTTGCAGCATGTTAGGTGCTCGTGTGTACCATCCATCCATTAGATCTAGATCAATGTTAATTCAGAAATGTACATCTGAGCTCTCCTATAGCTCATTCCATTTATTGAGCTTCAAAGAATGTCATAATCTTAACAGTTCTTTCTAACTTTTTGAATAGATCCTGATGATAGAGACTAATACCCTGGTCACATAAGCTTGCGGAGGTTACAATGTGTTTACGGCATCATACCAGGTAGATTTCAGCAGACACCGATCGGACACCAGCTGGTGTCCAACCGGTGTCCGTAGAGCTGTAAAGACGCCGGAACATGCCGCAAGAATTAAATTCTGAGTTAAAACTTTGCGGCGTGTATACGATGTCTTCAGTTATGGTCTAATAACCACCGGAGTCCGACCAGTGACCGACCGGGCATCGCAAGAGCTCGCAAGCATTCACCGGTGTTACACCGATGTCATACCGGCGTTGCGACCGGTGGTTATGTGACCAGGGTGTAAGCAGTCGAAACTTTCAATTTTTGGAAGACTAAATTCATTAGCCATCCGTGATGACTTTGAGGCAAACAGATTTCTTTGAGTTTGAAATCAGCATTAGGTCTCATATGAAAGAATTACTCACAGAGTTGACAGCTCTTGTAATGAATCAAATGCCCCAGGCATGATGGTACTGATGCTGTTGTCATATAACGATCTGGTGGGAAAAACACAAACATGGCCATGTTAATAAAACGTGTGAAAGATTTCATCAAATCTAGTTCACTCGCCAAGGTTTCGTTGATGTTAATAAATCTTGAAATTTGCACCAAAGGCATTCGGTATTTGTCATAAAGTGATCTGCAGGGAAAGTAGGATTCATATTCTCATACTGATTAAATACAGGAGAGAATTTTGTGGAAATCATCTACACTCGGCCTGTTTCCTTGGTGTCATGTTTTAAAAACTTTTGCACTGAAAAGTGCACTTGTCATTCAGGGACCTACTACAGGCCTACGGAAGAATAAAACATGAGTGTTAATCTGAGTGTGAAAGTTTACAGTTTGTTTTGCCTTTTTCACATCACGTGTTGACATCTTAAACCTCGCATGAATTAATTTGCTGTTGAAATTTACCCTTCTTTTAAGTTTTGACACAATCAAGGATTTCATCACAACTACAAATTTCAATTTTGTTGAACTCTTTTTTCACAAAATTGTGTTACTATTCACATAAAACCAAGTTCAAAGATCAACGGATAAAGTAAAAAACACAACATTTGTATTGAAAATATGCATAATATGGAAACTTTAAAGAACATTTTCTCAGTTTGAGGAGTTCTGACATTTCTGAATCATAACTCTGGTGTTGTAGGAATTTAAAACAAGTGTCATTTTAAAGCTAAAGATGAGTTCTTTTAAAATTGGCAGTAAAACAAATTTGACCTTGATCCTACTTTACTTTATGAGACGTTTGTGGTGGATGGTCACATATGCACTAAATGATCAATTTGCAGTTGTATTTTTCTGTTCACAATCATAAAATATGTGAACTTCTTTAAATTGATCAGCATATGCATGATATCTACTACAATCATACACAGTTTTGGGTTGAAAAGTTACAAATGACAACTCCAGATCTGTCGCATTATCTTTGTGACATCTTCCAGATATACCCAAAAACAAATCTGGCAAATTAAGGCCAATTTTGAGTCACATTTGATCTAAAAACTTGCAATCTGTCAAATATTGTACAAAGTCAAAGTAACATTTATTTGAACAATATGTTCTCATGCCAGAAGTAATAACTATCCAACATAGTATGTCAGTCGAACAATTTGCTGAACAATATGCTGTGATGTGCGAGTGTTGTTAAGGTTCATGTCCGATCTTATCATTCAGCTTGTAACTAAGCATATGATCTCTTGATACCGGATGTCTATAATGGCAAACATTTGCATTTTATGGTTACTTACAAGCATATCATGAGATTCTGACTTCAGGGATAAGATAATCTCAGGAGAGGTGATGTTTCATAAAAACGATGCCTAGTATGTTGCCCCTTGTTTGTGTCATCAACTAATTGGTTTTATCTTAGGCTATTTAGTAATTGTGACAAGACCTATTCTGACATAACATTAAATGCAAGCAGAATGGTCCATTTCTGTTTTACTACGTGAAACAATTATACTGTGTAAATCTTGAAGTATGCAACAAGCAGCCGATTTACGCACATAAGCAAATATGATCAAACGGGGAAGTAAATTAGTCCGTATTTCTAGAATCACAACAACGTACCAAATCTTGCTGAATATTCAAATGAACTTATTATGATCAATGTTTGACAATGTGTTAGCAACAAAATTTGCTCCAAATAATACCAAAATCATGAAGAATTCATGTAAAAAATATTAGTACGCAGTGATTTGGTCTTAATCAATCATAACTAGTCTCTTACACAATGCAAAGTCACCAGTTCACAAGGGATATGCTATGGATCTCGTAACAGAGTCTGATTGCTTGTTGCATACTTCAAGGTTTAAAGAGTATAGTAACTTTGAAAAGAAGGCAGACAAAAATCTGCAAGGTTCTCTCCTTGCGTATTCATGGTGCCTTTACTGTAGGTTTGACTGGCTATGTTATTACGAATGTCAATGAGTAATGAATCCAAATGAGATTTTGTGTAGACGGCATTTTTTTCCCTTTATAATAGATAAAAACGCAATTTCATGTCAAAATTGCACGAAAATGGTAATCACACATTTGTAAATATAAAATTATGATGACAAACTGAAAATTAACAAATCTTAGCATTCCATTTGAACAGAATTATGCAACTAAAATTCAATTAATTATCCTTCTAGAAACACCGAAAATGCCGTGTAAAAATATCTACACAAATATGAATACAAAACCAGGCAGGCCGGAAGCCTATACGACAGGCCTGCTATACGATATCAGTGGGTGAGATGGTCTGCTCACTCGGACGTGAAATCAATCAAGGTCGTGGTCGCGTGGACTTTGCCCATTATCATTGTACACTCTTTTAACATAACAAGTAGGTGTGAATTGCCGAAAAATACTTAGTAGCCTTTGAAATTCAAAAGTTTTAT
>JXSR01S074082.1:0-18919 GCA_000969725.1 Ophiothrix spiculata | reverse complement strand
CACCCCTAAATATTATTTTCTTTTGATTATTTATGATATCATCCATTTTAAAGACTATTTTGGTCAATTTTAATGAAAATCTGGTGTTTTGGCGGCCATTTTGAATTTGAAATATACATGTAACATAATTTGGAGTCAGGTATACACTACAATTATCCCAAATGAACTTCTAGGTATTATAAATACTAGTTGGACCCCAAAAATATGAATTTCTTACATGAGTTATGATAAAGAAAAGTTGAAAATTGGCAGCCATTTTGAATTTCAAAATGGCCGCCATACCAACATTGAAAAAAATGCCAACATTGATTTTCATGATCGGTATACCATAAGCTTTCAGAAAATGTATAGTTTTCCTAATCCCCATAAAGAGCCAGCGAAATTACATAAGGAAACTGACTAATATGTCACAATAATATGGTTCCATTTGATGAGATCATTTCATGTAAGATTACATTACACTAATGTGACTTGATCTGATCTAGTTTGTTGGTATTTGAGACCATAATAGGTTCATTTGTGTGCCTTCCATTTGCTGGCTTATTTCATGGTCTTTTAATTCTTCACTCATCGCTGATATTGTATAGCAACATTAGATGCACCTTTTAGCAGTTCAAATAAGCTATGAGTACATTTCAAGCTGGAAATTGTGTTTTTGTCTACATTACAACTCAAACAAAATTTAACAGTTTCTGTTGATACCTAAGTTTTGTATCTTTTTGCATAGACTTGTAATGTCAAAACTGTAATCTTCACATTTCCTATTGATTTGTCTGATTGGTAGTTGTTTATCCATCTGGCCTTATGCCAATGGTGTCCAGACCTCGGATTTAGACATTCTTATTAGGAAGATGGCACACTAAGAAAATGTACTTTTATCATTCCTGATGATTTGACTGATGCATTGATACAAAGTTATCATAAGATGCATCAACTTCTTTCTGAAAAACTACTTTGCTTCAAGTTTATGTTTTCTTTTTTGTATCTTTTGCAAACATGTGTCAAATCAATCCCTTAAATTGCTTGATTTTCATCCTGGGATTATTAAATTAAAAAAGGTAAAAGTAAAAGTAAACTGGTCTATATTTGCATAGGTTTGTATGTCAATCTCTCATTCAAATTGATTTGGCAAGACTCTACTTTTTGTTATATTTGCAGTGAGTCTCTCTGCACCCCCTTCTCTATTAGTCTATTACCTTCCCAGGATTGAAAAATGTCAGTACCCATTTGATACCTGGGTCGAGAAGAGCACATGGGGATAATATCTTGCTCAAGGACACTCCACAAACTTTTCATTGGATTTAAAACCAGCAACATTCATTGCCTCTTGATTACAGTTAGGTATTTGTAACACCAGGCCACATGGGACACCAGGTTGAAAACCAGGCCTATTTGTGTTTATCTGAAAACACTATTGTGACTTTTCTACTTTGGTTATAGATACCTCAACCTACATCTTCTAAACCTGCTTCAAGTTAAATTCCTCCCAGTTACACACACCCAGGATATAGATTCAGCACATTATTTTGTTTCAAATCTTCAATCATGACAATTCAATATCCCATACACCTTGCACAGATCAAATCAACCAACTGGTAACCTATTTTCATTTTAAACTCTGCAATGAATTTATTTGTTAAAATCATAAACATGTGGAATACTATGCTCCAGAGAGACAGGCGAGAACAAATCAATTATATGGATCAGTGGGAATATGCGCAAAGTCGGATCTATTTGATGTTTCTTCTTAATAAACTTGAACAAAATATCACTTTTAATTTACTTTTCTTTTGTAAAGTGTTTTAATAAGAACTATCAAACATCCTGTTTTAATCCCTGATGTTGTCATGATTTAATTTGAGTTTTTACGATGTCTTATATAAACCAGATTTATTTTGATCAAAATTAACAAAACATTTGATCAAAAATGCCATCTTGGCATTGGCCCAGAAGTATTGCATAAATGATATTGACATTCTTTATCAAAACTGTTGCATGTATGATGGATTAGATGTAATATTCAAAGGTAGCACTGCAATCGTGCCCATCTCTTCAGGTTCTCTTTCTCATATATAGCCCAGATGCTCATATGAACACAGAGCTCTAGTTCTATTCTCTATTTTGTGTTAATCTTTTAAAACTTTTGATCATTATTGCATGATTTTTAAATAAATATTACAATACTTGCAAGTTTTATATTTGTATACTGACTTTCAACAACTATGAGGAGTGGGTGCAAAATAAATTCCACACCAAATGATCCATATTTTCAACCATAACCTAGTTTAAACCATGCAGAAATGAATACAATTGAATTTGTTGTATACTGAAGTGTAGGTGTAGGTTTGACTAAAGCATCATGGGAGCATGTTTTAATGCCAATAGTATTACATTTCATACATCTATTAATCCTATAACTTAAAGGGGCATTGGACAAAATTTTGTTTGTGGATGATTTACACTACTTATGTTAGAAAATAACAGTCAATTACCAGATATCGGGAAAATTTTGATCAAAACCTTCAAAAAAGTCAAAAATTTGAATTTTATTTTATTTGTTGGTTTTGGGTATGAGGCTATTCTCTAAACGTATTTATTGCTGCTTTACAATGAGAAAAAGCCAAAGATATGTTTTTAAAACATTCCTTTCACATCATAGATTGCAGAAAAATCGAAAGAAATTTAAATTTTCATTAGATCTCCTGGAAAGGCCAATTCTAGAAATTCAACTATAGAGGGCAGTATTTATCGTTGTCGACAACGATAATTAAAAAGAAGAGATTATCTAAATATTTTGATATATAGGGTTTGAATTTGACAATGAAACTTTGCATGCTGTCATTATTACCACTAATACTTCAAATAATGCAAAAATCTCAAAACATTTGGGAAAAAGTTTGGGGATGATGCTGAACTTGTCCAATGCCCCTTTAATTCATCTCAGAATATTTGAATTCGATCACTGATTCTAAGTTGAGACATATGAGAGGAACTGACATTTCTCCAATTCTTTCAAATATTTCAAACATCATTCAATTTAGTGTTGCCTTGATGTGGCTAAGTTTCCAAAACATTTGGGTTTATATCCTCCCAACATATGCATGTTGGCCCCTTAAAGCCAACCCCCCCTCCCTCTCAAAAAATAAAAGAAATGTTGGTGATGCAAATATGTTTAGTAAACAAATGTGTATTACAAGCAGGGGTAGCGCTGAGATCTGAAATCTTGGGGTCCAATCACAACATTGCTACGCAAGAAACATCCAAATAATAGGATTTTAAAACAAAAGAGTCAATTTTGGGCTAATTTTGGACCCTATGAGTAGACATAAATCCACATTTTAGGGGTCTGATTGCTAAAAACGTGGTCTTTAGACCTCTGGACCCCTTCTAGCGCTATCCCTGATTACAAGGCCTGGGCAAGTATTAAGGCTGTCAACCAATTATATTATGTCCAATAATTTTCAAAACCTAAGGTGGCATAACACAAAATTCTGCCAAGATGTCTGCAATATATTTCAACATTTTGCATCTAGACTGATAAATCCTGCAAGTCTCACGTCTCAATGGGCGTATGCCAAGAATCGAACTGAACACAGGATCAGACCAATATATACAATTTCTTGTGTTAATATACATCTGTACTTTTCCTACAGAATTTCACATCAAATTACAAGTTTTTCTGTTGAAAACAGCAGACAGAACACATGTCTGATTGTAAGACACAAATGTTGCTTTTAAATGTCGCATGTCAGTAGAAGCAGACGATATCTGTGAGCAGTGATCGTCCCTGGGGAGAGGGGATTGAAACATGAGGGGAAACATAAGGAACCTGTGAGTTGAACAAATCCCCGAGGTGAAATGATGACCCGTTGTCTTTACATAGCCTAATTCAATTTCATAGATGACTCAAGATTCACGGTGTCTTTTGTTTTGACCCACCTGTGTTTTATATCTTTACATCAGACACTTTTGACTGAATACATTGTATTCCTTGTGTATCATCACTTCCTTGCAAGGTAACTGTTGTTTTTACATTCAGACATATCCCATGGGATCTAAATGCTCATTGGTCAGATTGTAAGTTTCTATCAGCAATTGAACCAAACAAACATTCTAAATAAAAGAAAATAATAATATAATGTGCAAACTTTTGGATGCAGCATTTTTGCTCTGCCTTATTGTTATCATAGTCCCTGGTTAAACTCTCAATGTCCTGTTTTTCAAAGTCCCCTAGTGAGAATTAAACGTTCAAAAGGTTATAACTATATCTTTGTTATTACTCTAAAAAATATGTACATAAACCACCCAAAAAATCAATGCATGGTTTCATGCTCATCTAACACAAAATTTACAGCCCTATACAGCTCAATGCATATTTCCAAACCACCTCCCCACTTCTAATTTAAAACTTCACACCAAGTTTGTCAGAACAATCACAAAGTTGGCAATTACCATGTCGTGACAAACTTTCCCCCTCATAATTCCCTGAAACAAACCTTTGATTAGATGGTTGAATGCAAATATGCAAGAAAACAAGAGGTACCTTGGGATAACATGAACTCGTCATGTGAGTGCAAGAAAGTCGTATCTGCAATAGCTGCCTTACGTCATAAATTACGTCTTGGGTCAGTGGTTCTTGAAATGGTTCTTCAGGTGACACCGTCAACTGAAGAGCCATTTCAAGAACCAGTGACATAAGACAGGAACATTTTGAGGGAGTTTTCACATTCTTGGGATAAGGTGTAAAATAAATATAACTTAGGGCAGCCATTGCAGATATGACTTTCTTGCACTCACATGATGAACTGAGCCTACACAGGTGAATGAGATGACCATGAAGTTCACTGAACATGAAGATATTTACAAGCCATCCATGAGCTATAATATAAGATAGGTTACACTGGACGTCTTTTGTTATATGGAGTACCAATGACCCAGGCCTATATCAAGGCCTACACAAGATCTCTGCTAGTCCTTGAATAGAGTTATATCAAGTGGGTGGGTAATCTTACCACTGCCAGTGAGTAGGTTGGTGAATTGTGATCAAGAACTCAAAACAATGTACAATCCAAACTCCCTTGAGTCCATACCTTGCCATTTGTAAAGCAAGTAGAAATAACATTTGTAAGTCTTTCTCTTGACAGCTATGTAACATATCATCAAATGCAGAGTACAACATTTAAGAAAAATCCAGAAAGAAACATCCTGACCTCTCTCATCTGGCTCAGGTACGACAAGATACAGATAGCAGATTCTCTAGTCTGAACTTTCTGTACCTTCTTCACCGATCATCCACCTCTATAAGTTCCTGCCAAATTGCTGAGTTATGGCATCATGTTAAACTTGGATAAAAGAAGATGTTTGAACCATTTTCATAGTTACCCTGACAAGAGCAGTCTCCTTTTTTGGATATAGCTGTCACAAAATTTGTTAAGCACAACAAAGTCTGGTACAAAAGATTTTACAATTATCTTAACTTTCAAAAGTGGCAAAATTGGTATCAGTGGCAGGGCAACACACATAATGGGTATGCAATACATGAGTAGAGTTTACCAACAAGCACAGCAAGTCCTAAATCTATTAGAAAAGGTTCTTTCTTTCTTTCTTCCATTATTGTGCAACCTCATATGTTTGAGGATATAATGCACAGACGGATTTTGAAGTCCAGAAATTGACTGAAACAGGGTTGGGAACAGTTAGGGGTAGAATACCCTACTCTTTACGATACTGACTGCGATTACATGTACAGGTATGACTCTTCTGTACATGGGACCGACGGCTTTACGTCTCCTCCAAAGGAGGACGATCTCTCATGAAATATTTACCCAACTCTTAATACTTCATGTTAGGAGCGGAGTAGATCTAGACTATCTGCCCAATGCTACCACTAAGTCAAAGAAACGTCTAAGCAAAGATTCCAAGATTCCATTCCGGCAAGTACCCTTACCGGGAATCGAACCCGAGCCCTATGCGTGTGAGGTGAGATCGCTAACCATCAAACTACGGCACCCCTATTAAATTCCACTGACCTCTTCCATGAGCAATTTTAAACCAGAAAGTAACCAGAATCTGGCAAAGAAACCATGACACAACAAGGCCTGCATTGCTTTTACTATGGACAACTGTGACAAGGTGTGGCAATTATAAATGACAAGACAGTAAGTAATCATCTTGATGATATGACAAGATAAAGGCGCAATCCTATAGGAATGACATGACAATTTATGAGTTTGATGATATGAACAAGAACGCTTAATGATAAATTGGATTGATGTCGTCTATCAGATGGGAGCTAGCTATATTGCAAATGTGAATTATGATTCAAAATAGTGCCTAATTAATCCATGAAAAATGACATGCAACAGGACCTTTACTAAAGCAAAGGAAGGGTAAATGTAGCTTTATGTTCAGGGTAGTCTCAAAATTTGTTTAAATTGTATACATTTAAAAATAATTTTAAAACACTATTCTTGTTTCAAAGAAAATTCTACTTTGAGCAGAGTATGATGCAAAACATATTGTAAAAGTAGATGTTATTATTTTGTAAAATCAAAAATAGAATCAATTGAAATTTGAGAAACAAAAGTGAATTCTCACACCTAACAATACATATCAATGTATTAGTCTGAAAATCAGTTAAGCTTATTGAAAGAAACAATTTGATATGAAAACAAGACATTGGAAATAACTTATTAGTCTGATTTTCATCACATAACAACATTAAGCTATTCCTACATGCATGAATTGCCAAGATTTCAATTGGAATAAAGAATGTGTTTGCGACAATTGATTCCGATTCCCAAGTCGGATGCGAGCTCAACACTCATCCTAAAAGTAGGAGAATAAATTCCCTATAAGATTAGTATGTCTGAATGGAGTCTTGCTTCGAGAAGAAAATGTTAGCATGAAAAAGTACTGAACATATGCACTTTAAATCTGTATCTTATACAAGCAAGCTGAAAATAAGCTGCTAACATGATCGAGTTAATATAAATCATTATCGGTATCAAATTATAGTTTCAAACAGCTAAAATAAATGATGACTTGATGTGACCAACAAAATTTAAAGACAATTTGCAAATCAAATAAATGACAACTGATCTGAAAGTTCATCATCATTAATAAAAGAGCTAAAATTGAAAAGCTATCTTGTATGGCATCACATCCAAGACCTAGTTTTGAAGATGAACATCTTACCTACTTGACCATACAAGTTTCTTTTTTCTTGTGACTACATATCAAAATTGGTAAATGTGTGATAATAAAAATTCTTTCAAATACACAGAATCGAATATTATGGTCTTTTTAAAGGTCAGGAAATATAAACAAGTCTGTTTCTCCATGCTTCCTTACAAGCGTGTCAAGAAAAACACCTTTAGATTAGTTTAAGGACACAATTAATTAAGTAGCAACCAAAATAGCATCACTAAAGACAAGATTTTGGTGTTGATTTCCATTTACCTCACTCAGATAGTGATTAGTGCCTCAGTAAGACAGCCACTGACACCAACTATCTCTTTCTAATCCTTCAATGAGTGAGTTACAGCAACAAATGACCAATATTCCCTCCCCAAATTTCAGCTCGATGGACACTCAATAATTACTCATAACGTGATATATCTTTTTAATTTTTAAGCCCATGAAAGGCAAAGTCAACCTGAGATTATGTCTAGTCCGGTCATCTCTCATCTTAATACCTCGTAAGACAAGACAGGACTCCAATGGGAATATCTTCTTGCACGACTGGCCGGATATATCTTCTTCAACCACATGTAATGTATATCACATGTAAGGGAACAATTCCCAGACCTTTTTCCATCTTGGGCCTCTTATCTAAGTGGTCAATGGCCATGTTTTAGTAAATATTTTTGCGGTGAAAATGGATCCATTGTTTGTTTTTTTCAATATCAGAATATGTAAAGTGTATAGTTGTTGATGTCACAAATTTTGAAAAAGTAACGTCGAGTATGTGATTTCAATATTATAAAAATTTACATATCTCTCAAGAATTGATATTTGATAAAAAAAATGATAAAAAAAATGAAGACACTGCTTTTTGTAATGATAAACATCCCATATACAGAAGTAAAAGCTTTGACAAATCATATAAAAGTTGTTGTAATTCTGAGATTCCATTTCTTGTACATGTCAAAGGAAGTGGGAGGGGCAGGGGTAAAATTGAACTTAATGAACAATATTATGGTCATAAGCTTACTACAAAGCTAACCCGTTTCACAAATTGGTCATTCATATGTAATCCTAAATTGACCCTCCCTCTGTGACCAAGAGCTTAATCCTGTTCTTTCCTGTTAGACTTAACCCATGTCATCCCATATCAAATCAAACAAGTCACTTGACGGATCATGGGACTCGGTGGATTTCAAAGTTTCCCTTCAGCTACATCCACCAAGATGTCTGATATGGGATGTCACTGTGAGGCTGTTGGCATGAAATTTTCAACCCAGGTTTGACTGTGTGCATGGTTCTTGTAAAATGTGAACAAAACATATTCATCTTTGTTATATAATTAGCTTACTGTTTTCTTTAAAGCATTTTTTAAAAAATGTGCACAAAACCTATCCATCATTTTTATATTAGCTTACTTACAGGCTTTTAAAGCAGTTTTACATTTCAACAAAAAAAGGTTTGCAACCTTGGCTAAACTCCATAAGAGGAAACATCAAAGGAAAATGGAAGTCTAACATATTGCACTGTTTCTAGAAAAAATTTCTTTCATGAATGTTACAAGCGGTTTCCTTTCATAACTAAACATAAATAATGTTAATGTCAATAATACACTTTTCATGGAGCAGCTAAAAGATACAGTTTAGTATTATGTAAAAAGGACAACAGCAGTATAAGACATGATTCAGCTTTATAACATCATATATAAAACTTGATTATGTCAACCCAAAAAGAGACAATTTCTTATTACATCTTAATCGCTTGGCAGGAAGACACTATCAAAAAATAAGAAATTAAATTCCTGACATAGGCATCAAAATCTTGCAATTCAACATGTTGCCCATTATCAGTCACATCTGCAGTGACATATCACAAAATCGTTTTCCTGGCTGCACAGGTTTGCTGCTTGGCTTGTATCATCATGTCAGTGCAAGAAAGTCGTATCTGCAATGGCTGCCCTAAGTTATATTTTTTTTCAACTTGTCACAAGAATGTGAAAAATCTCTCAAAATTTCACTGTCTTATGTCAGTGGTTCTTGAAATGGTTCTTCAGGTGACACCGTCACCTGAAGAACCATTTCAAGAACCACTGACCCAAGACTGGAGATTTTACAGTGTGCAATCTAAATTAATGACAAAAGGCAGCTATTGCAGATATGACTTTCTTGCACTCACATGACGGAATAATGTGTACTGATTGATCAAAGCAGTTGACAATTTGTCAAATACTGTGACACAAAGTCAAAGTACTTCGTCTGACATACATTTGGAGAAACTAGAACACGCTTATGAAACCGAATCAAGCTTATTTGTTTTCTTTATATAGACATTAAAGATATCGATGGCGACAAATCTATTTATTTTTGTAATATCTTTAGGGAAAATATGAAAATTAGAAAAGGACCTGCTTTGTGAAAAACAAAGATTGATTGAAACCACTTCAGTGATTTCACAAAGTACCATTTGAGAAAATTAAAATTATTGAAAAGGGGTTTGTATGAGCATTAAACTGCAGTACGGGTTGCTTAAATATAACAGGTTCTGAGTTTTAAAATCTGGGGTAGTGAAAATGTTATGTCCCTCCATTCAGCAGGAGCATCTATAGTTAGAAACTAGCAATGATACTAAGTATTTGAACTTGTATTGCTGGCATCTATTGTAGCTGATATCTTTGAAGTGTCTATTCCAAACCACACATTAGCTGTGCTTAGTCCATCTAGATGGACCTCGCAAGCGAACGCTTGTGCCTATGGCGAACGCTTGTGTCTTACAGGTTTCATAGTGTATTATTACTAGAATTACCAGGTTAGTGATTAATTGATTCATTGATTGTACCTTAATTCAACAGGGCTGGACAAAATAAAATTCATGAAATATGTAAACAATTTGCCCATTTTCTCTTGCAAAAATACTCTATTGTCTATTTTTCCCAAAAATTTCCTTCAAACACTTTCATTTCCCAAGAATAAGTTTGTAAGATTTTGTATACAATGTTGGAACAAAATCAAGCATTCATGATAATAGGCATAATTGTATATATCACTGAAATAAATTACCAAAATATTCTTGGCCTAAACGTCACGCAGATATTTTTTCCTACACAAAATAGATATTTCCGTGAGTCAAGCTTCAGTAATCTTACCAAGTTCCTTTGAAAGATTCCTTCCAAGCTATCAATGCATGTGTGAGCTATATTTATCAGAATTTATACAAGAAAATTTGATGTATTAATTGTGCTATGATAATCCAAACTTGAATTATTGAAAATAAAGGTTGGTATAATGTCAGTAAGCTTAAGTTATCAGACTCAGTAATACATAGTTAGCATATGATAGAAGTGGATGTGTCACATTGCACAAGTTCATATCACTAACTTCAAGGCCATTCATGATAGATCACAATTTTTTAGATTTTAACTTTTTTGAGTCATATCTGAAAGATGCTTGTATCTTACTGAAATTCCATGAAACTTTGTGGCTTTAAATGTTTAAAACCATTATAATTCAGCTAAAGCTTTAAGTACTGATTTGCAAGTGCCTATATAATCTTTTCACTGCTCCAAGGTTAAGATCATCACAGTTTAACTTTCCTGACAAACTTTGTGGTTTAAAGACCTGTGATTTCCATGAAACATCCCTGTGAATTAAGCTGACTTAAAAGAGAACTAACACTGGGTAAGTTTCCTCAGAACTTATATTGATTATAATTAAGAATGCACATCAACTTGCAAAGGCAACTTAACTTGTGGTAGCTTCAGCACATTTCTATACTGACACTGCCGACACTGATAAAAACCTAAACGACACTATATGGGATCAACATCTATAGGGTCAATCTCAAACTTTAAAGTTAAAATGCTGGTTCTGACAAAACATTTTATGGCTGTCTGTCAATTGATTTCTTAGAGAAAATTCTCAACTTGCATCTCAGAAGTAACTTGAAAAGGTTGTCTCCAAAAAATTTGGAGGTGTTTATGGAAATGTGTAGCAAATGTTTCAAGAACATTAACTGATTACAATGTCTATAAAATACATAAATGTCTCTGCGTTTCGACAATCATTCAGAAACTGACTACTCATTGATGAAACTACCTGACAAGTTTTGGCCATAATGATGTTACACACACTCACAACAAGCTTAAGCTTGGACAAGATGATACAGGATAATGCAAGGTATATCTGATGACCTTGTCATAACAAGCGTATCTTCTTCACTCTGACAGTGACCAGTAACAAGCAGATCATTGCAAGGACTTGATGGTCACTATTATAGCTTAGTCATACAGTGAGTGGACTTATGGAGAGGATTTTAATTAAAAATTTTGACATTGAGAAGAGGATATGCAACAGTTTGTCATTGGTTTTGGTGAATCACATATTTATGAATATAATGAGACTAGTCAATCAAATTTTGGCTATTGATTACCCGGTTAGTCATTTTCATAAAAATTTGATAAAAAATTGATGATTTTCTCTTCACAATGCAATACAGAGTGTTATTCATGACTTGGTTCTGATTTCAAATAAAATGAATATTAATATCAATATCAACTTGACTGTCTAAAATGTATACTGTATTTCACCGACTGTCCGAAATGCAGATTTCACCATTACATTTGTTGTTTTCTCACTCAATAACTCTCTCCATCCAAACTTGACCATAGATATATACAATTTCACTCGGACAAGCAATCATTCCAATTTTAACACACTTCACAGACAAGCGGTAAATATCACAACACGCTCTCACAACCTCATCTTCCGTTACAGATATCCAATACATTGGCACATTAAGTCCTACATTGACGATAACCAACACAGACACAGATAAGCAAAGTATGAGAGGGTGCAGAATTCAACGGTCTGACACAAGTGTATATTTTCCCCGGGGGGAACACTCACTTTATTTTTTGACGAGGGTGTGCCACGGGCAGCATGAATTTTGGAGGCTAGGGAACTGACAAGCCATGCAAAAAGTAGAGTCTTGAGAACTCTTTAATCATGGAAAATATAGGGTCTTGGGAACTAATGTTCAGTGAAAAAGTAGAGTCTTCAGAACTCTATTGGTCAAGAGTATTATAGGCAAAATATGCGAATGTTAAAACAGGCCTTTATGCGGACATTTTGTATTTTGTTCAAAAAACACCCCTTTTGTTGAAAATCTGCATTTTTAGAGCCCTAAACACACTGCTAATAGGAGCGGACAGCTTTGTTCGAGGAGTCTTGAGAACGGCGATTTCAGGAAAATGCAGAGCTATAGAACGGCAATCAGCCGTGAAAAAGGGGGTCTCCAAAGCGGCACATACCCGTATCACCAATATGTGTGAGTCCCCTCCCCGGGATATTTTTCTAGATCTAAGTATATACTTACAAAGTCTGCAGATTTCTAAGTGCTTTGAAGGTCCCATTAGCCATGGACTGGATTTGGTTATCATACAAGGACCTGCAAAACAACATATAGCATGTCAAATTAACCAAATGGATGCTTAAATAAACTTGAATTCATAGTTTTATTACAACAAAATAATAAGTTAAATTTGGAATTGTCATATGATTTATGAAAAGTATTGAAGTCATAATATAAATAAAATATAATATATCACTTTAACTTATTAAAAGTTATAAATTAGTAAAAGAAAAATGGATTGCCAATTTAAAGGGAATAATGGATTGCCTAATGCGGTGAACTTATTGATAATTTCATTCCACAAAAGGTGTTGTCAATTCCATATATATTTCCATTCCCTATATTTTTGATATCAAAACATCTATTTAAAGTTCACAACAGAGACCTACATCTTTCTATATTGAATTTGATGCAATTTGAAAGTAAAATTCAAATCTTTCTCCACCTCACTACAGTTCCACAACTTCAAAACTTGAGGTATATTTCCACTATTAACTTTGTCAAGATTTCTACCCTCCTTGCTTGTTACAACTTGCATAGTTCATATAATACACTATCAAACAAGAAAGTCACACTTAACTCTCTCAAAAACATGTAACTTTTTGAAACAAAAAGCCTATAGCAGAGTATTCCTTACACAAACACAGCTGAAGAAGTGTGACTCTAGTCAGGCTCCATTAACATTAGCGACACATATCCAATTAAACCAATATTTACGAATGAAACAGTGTATTGTTTGCAAATTACATTGTGTCACTATAAAACTACTTAAGTCTTATTTCTACAAAGCTTAAACTACCTCGGATCAATTTTCTACTATCTATTACTCTAGAATTTACAGTAAAATCAACAGTCCCTGCACAATACTTGTTAATCGCATCTGCCCTACATTGCTCAATGGCATATGCTCTGAGCAAGCGCTTTCCGAGGCATCAAAAATGGTTGTTTATACATTGTATAATGAGCAAGGTGAAAGCAAGGTAAAATGCAAATCGAAGCCAACTCTGATCAAACACTCCACTAGGATTGCAGAGCCCATGAAATATTCATGAGCAATGTTTAGCCGACTGCGGAGTGCTACTTCACCAAAAATACCAGGCATAAATACCCGTGGTCTACTTCTTTCATGTTTTCATTTGAATTTTGTCTTCTTATTGTAACCCAGAGCACATTTTATACAGGGTTGACATTTATAAGCACAAACATCGCTGATAAAAAGATAAGATGGGAAACTGATCTGAAAACTTCGCAAATTTCATTGAATTTCAACTATGGCAATTAATGTCCATAAAACGAATACAAAATAAAGCTGGCATAAATAAACCAAAAACATTAATTTGGGTATTATAAGGAAAAGCATTTTTAAGTGCCTTGGATCAAGTTTTCAATAATTCATGATGTCATTGAAATTAATATAGAATTTAGTAGATGGCTACATTTTTTCTAGTATTTTGCAGGTAAGTTTTAATAGAAAAATATAATCCTAACCACTGTACTCTTTATCATATTTTTTTAAAATTGAGTACCCGGTATGTGTTGACTGAGTCCAAATATATCATAGACTCAGTGGCAGCTTCATGCCATGGGTAGCATGGATTCGGGATGGGGAGGTCACAAGTTCAAATCTAAGTTTACCCCTCTGTTTCTGATGAGGTATGCTAGAAACAGGTCCAAAAAGAAATTAGAGGTGATTTAGTTATAAGATCATACCGTCATCGTAGATTTTATTTTTCTCAAGGCCTTACTGATCCTCACATATGTGATTTATGGTTTGAATCACTTAAAATTAAAATAGGTGATCAAGATCTCGTGCATACTTATTATGGGGTTGATGTTCAAATTGAAATATCACTCTCTTTATAATTTACCAAATGATGTTCAAATTGAAATATCACTCTCTCTATAACTTACCAAATTAAACATAATCTAGAAATACCATTTTACTGACTTCCTATATACTTACAGCAGGTTTAATGAAACTAAATCTTGGAAAAGATCCTCTCTGATACAAGTTAATGCATTGGCATTGAGAAGTAGTAGCTGTAGTGATGTCAGCCCTCTGAAGACTTCACTTGGTAGGCTGCTTATGCGGTTTCCATACAGAACCCTTCAAAAATGATACACAACAATCAAAAAATTAGTCAATATCATATTTCAATATGGAGAGCATTTAGCAAAGCTTCCGATTAATCCTTGATGTGACTGTCACATAAAGAAAACCGATATCTTTTAAATATTTTTTATATTGGGGAAAATCTTAATTGCTAAATTTTGATTAATATACAAATGAAGTCATTTAGAAATATTATATAAGCACTACAGTTTGATATTAGCTGTATAGTAGGGAAAAATGTAGGTTTTATGAGTGATATTATTATAAATTTTGACTTTTGCATGTTAAGTGTTAAAGCTTACAGGTACGTTTGACTGAAGAGGCTCTCCACAACAAGATTGTTGATATAGGCGGCAAGTAACGGTAATCATAAGTAAATAGAAGCTGCTCTGAGACGTCCTCAAATTTATTGAACATGTTATTGGAACTGAACAAGAAACGCAAGGATGTCTGTCTTGTTTCCGAAGTTTATTACACGAGGACTTTTATTTTCAATAATTCCAATTTGAGACTGGGTTAGCAATCGATTAGTGTATGAATGGGATTAGGGTGACGTTGTGTATATCGTCTATTGAGTGGTGCCTTTAGGGGGCTGGTGAACATATCATTGCGATGGTACGAGTTCATTAAGGGTAATGTAATGAGTAGGGAATGATCTGGCTTGTTTTATTGCAAGCAGTTATATCTCCTGAGATTATATCATGTGTGACATTCTCATACACAATACATGACATGTGAGGAAAATCATTTTCTGATTTGGTGAGGTAGAAAATTTTGCGATGACATAGCCGTGAAATGTGAAATCACCTGCGTAACATTCATTGACTGTAGTCAGTAAGACTCGGAATCTTTCTATGCAATTGCTTGATATTGATGACTTTATTGAATCTATTTTCAGCAATATTCTGTCAGCATACGACAGGTTTTGTTTTAGCGGGTCAGTCTGTGATACCAGAGCTGTGATATTTTTATACAGCAAATTGGTGTGTGAATACTGATATTGAATAAGAATTTGTATTTGATTTTTTCTGATCAAGGAATAATAATAAAACTGCTTGTTCTGCAGAACACAAATAACAAAGGGACACTTTCAAATATTTTTATAGTCTATTCTCGCTCGTAATTTGAATAATAATAATAAAAATAAAGGAGATTTATAGAGCGCAAGATGCAGGGCTTCAATGCGCTTTAATCATATAAAACCTACGCATTTACAAATACATTTAGATTGAGGCAAATTTCATGTCTTTCATAATATACAAAGCTGGTTTCATTTCAGACTGGTATGGTTGTGTGATTACATCATTTGTTACCATAAATAAAATCATAAATTATTGCCCAATATGTCATCTCAACACCCTCGCACCTCGGCAACAATTGTAAACTATACCAATAGACAATAACATGACTTGATGCTCCCTGAATGTAAAAATCTTCCTTATATAACAACATTGCCTTATTTGGGGTACAATAATATGATCCCTGATTCTGCAGTTTTCATAACATTCCTCATCAATCAACGTAACTGTTCGGATAAAATGTCTTTTGCAAAAAAAGCACTTCATTTTAATATTTGAATCAAACAATTTGTATATTATGTAGGGTTGTTTAGAGTGCAATAATGGGTAAGACTAATTAATATATCTAATTTATTTTTTCTTTACACAACAGAAGCCTTTATTGTGTGAAACCAAAACATACATTTTCAAATACTGTGGATATCCTTGGAACACAATATATCATGGTCAGTGATATTACAACTCAATGACTAAAAGCCACAGTTCCACTCAGTACAATTAGCAAGATTTGAACAGCACTATAAAGCCGAAATCAACCATCACCGAATCTTGTGCGCAAGTGATAACCTAATCAATCTTACACCTGATATGTTGTAGTGTATGATGGTACACTTTATCTCACGCTACGATGCTTCGGCATGAATGAACGAATCCTTTAATTTGGTCCAATGTTTGTGATATTTTGATTAAAGTGTGGAAGCAATCTATTGATGTTGCTAAATTAGTTTCATCAGTTCCAAGTCATTCATAGATTGAGCTACATGAATATTCATAAGGTTAAATTTAGCAGGCTTAATCAAATCAGATCAGGACCTGAGGTATTTGCGAGATATAATGCACAAGTTGGTATACGAGGGATAGTTCACTGTTTGGTTGAGGAAGAGTTGAGGTATAGAGGGGAAATTGAAAAGGCAACAAGGGGTTTAGGGATGAGTAGTGGAAGAGAAAGACTGGAGATAAATGAAACGAGAAATGGGGGATGCAGGAAAGAATTCAAAAAGGGGAGATAGCCTAAAGTAAGAAGGGGATTATTTAATAAGGATGAAGTACTCTTTAAGAGAATGATTTAAAAAGAGACTGAAAATGCTAAATATAGAGTGAGGAGAATCAAAAGAAAAATGAATGAACGAATCCTTTAATTTGGTCCAATGTTTGTGATATTTTGATTAAGGTGTGGAAGCAATCTATTGATGTTGCTAAATTAGTTTCATCAGTTCCTAGTCATTCATAGATTGAGCTACATGAATATTCATAAACCAGCACCGAATCTTGTGCGCAAGTGATAACCTAATCAATCTTACACCTGATATGTTATGGTGTATGATTGGTACACTTTATCTCATGACTACGGTGCTTCGGCATGAATGAACGAATCCTTTAATTTGGTCCAATGTTTGTGATATTTTGATTAAAGTGTGGAAGCAATCTATTGATGTTGCTAAATTAGTTTCATCAGTTCCTAGTCATTCATAGATTGAGCTACATGAATATTCATAAGGTTAAATTTAGCAGGCTTAATCAAATCAGATCAGGACCTGAGGTATTTGCGAGATATAATGCACAAGTTGGTATACGAGGGATAGTTCACTGTTTGGTTGAGGAAGAGTTGAGGTATAGAGGGGAAATTGAAAAGGCAACAAGGGGTTTAGGGATGAGTAGTGGAAGAGAAAGACTGGAGATAAATGAAACGAGAAATGGGGGATGCAGGAAAGAATTCAAAAAGGGGAGATAGCCTAAAGTAAGAAGGGGATTATTTAATAAGGATGAAGTACTCTTTAAGAGAATGATTTAAAAAGAGACTGAAAATGCTAAAATAGAGTAAGGGGAATTGAAAGAAAAACAGAGGAGGTAGTATTCAGGTATTAGAATGTGCTTCCATGAAAAGAAAAATTAAAATGCCCTGAAAGTGTAAAAATGGGCTGAAATCATCAGAAGTATTGAATATTCGAAAATGAATCCAGGATTTTATCTGATAATTCTGCAATTGTTGTATAATTCTGTTTTAATCATCAGAAGTGTTCTGATAAAATGGCCCTTACAAAGAAAACACCTTCTTCCATTTGATTCAAACTTTTTTATATTATGTAGATTTGTTAAGTACAAAATAAAGAGTAAGACCAAATCTGTAATCTTTCTTTCTCTCACATTACAGGATGATATCTTTATTTAACTAAATCTTATCTACTTTTGTTAGCTAAAAAATAAATGTTCAAGTGCAGTTGACATTGTTGCAACACACTAAGAGTCAAAGTTAGCGATATTACAACTCAACGACTAAAAGACACGGTTTCACTCAGTACAATTAGTAAGATTTGAACAGCACTTGAAAGCCGAAATCAACCAGCACCGAATCTTGTGCGCAAGTGATGACCTAATCAATCTTACACCTGATATGTTATGGTGTATGATTGGTACACTTTATCTCATGACTACGGTGCTTCGGCATGAATGAACGGATCTTCTAAATTGGTCCAATGTTTGTGATATTTTGATTAAGGTGTGGAAGCAATCTATTGATGTTGCTAAATTAGTTTCATCAGATCCTAGTCATTCATAGATTGAGCTACATGAATATTCATAAGGTTAAATTTTTATCAGGCTTAATCAAATCAGATCTAGACCTGGGGTATTTGCGAGATATAATGCACAAGTTGGTATTCGAGGGATAGTTCACTGTTTGGTTGAGGAACAGTTGAGGTAAAGAGGGGGAATTGAAAAGGAAACGAGGGGTTTAGGGATGAGTAGGGGAAGAGAAAGACTGGAGATAAATGAAAGAAGAAATGGGGGATGCAGGAAATAATTTTAAAAGGGGAGACAGCCTAAAGTAAGAAGGGAATGATTTAATAAGGATGAAGTACTTTTTAAGAGAATGATTTAAAAAGAGACTGAAAATGCTAAATATAGAGTGAGGAGAATC
>JXSR01S074081.1:72902-86974 GCA_000969725.1 Ophiothrix spiculata | reverse complement strand
TGTTGATATGTGCACTTAATGAGCACCCATATTTGTTCGGCCGAATACTGACACCGGTATCGTGCATAGTATCTGTTAAAATGTGAATTGGAAATACAAAAAATCTCGGTGGCTAAATTTAGCCACCGAGATTACCCGCGTTGCATACGAACAACTATCAAACTGTAATGGCTGCCGTGGTCGTCTAACATCAAGGCACATTTTTTACTGAAAACTATTCACATTTAGTCTAAATAGGGATTAAAAATCAAATTTTTCTGATTTCCCCACTCCTGGCCACAATTTTTTGCAAAAGAGTGAGCCCTCTAGAGGCCAATTTGAGCCCACCACTACCTATGATCTATATAGGCTTTTTCATAAAATTTTTAAATTGAAGTGAATTAATTTAGGCCAAGTAAAAAAATAACATGTTTCTCGTCCCCTCCCGCATCGTTTTTTAAGGATTTCTAAAAATATTGTTTATTTTTTGTATTTCATAAAAAGTGTTTGAAAAGTTTTAGTCTGTGCAATAGATTTGATTCAGTTCAATAAGCATTTTAAAGCATATTTTGTTTTGATCAACCCTCCAGTATGTCCAAAACTCACAAATAAAAAAGGCCTCCTCCTCTTCCAACAACACATCTGGTATTGATACACTGGGTGAGAATGGGCCATTAATGGGCGATTTTGCATTTATTGAAATAATAAATAAAAAATAAAAAGTACCTCTTCCTCCTTTTTTTTAAAACCCGGACGAGAAACATGTTTTATTTTTTACTTGGCCTTATCGCTATCAGTGAGCGGTATGGAACTGGTGTTTGCATTTACATCCGGGACATGAGGCATGTGTTCTGCATGGGACACTTGCTGTATACCTTATCAATCTTTTACGAAAATGCAGGGCCATGCCTTTAATCTATATAGGCTGTTTCATAAATTTCATAAATTTAAGTGAATTAATTTAAAGATAACAAAATTTGCAACAAATTGATGGTTGAACCACCTCTCTAGGTAAAGTACGCTATTTTACAAAGTTATGTAACATCAAATTTTTTAAAAATCAAATTGCCCTAATTGTTTGCCCACTAAGGTGGCCTCTGACTCATTTGCCCATAGAGATCAATGCAAAATATACACCATTTTAGCTTTTTAGAGCATCGCTTCATGATCTCAAATTGACTGTATGTTGTTACTCAGTTTTGCACAGACACATACTATTGAATCTTTATGAGTGACAGAATATACTACTATAATTTGAAGTAAAATATTCCCTCCATTAGACTTACAAACAAGGATGAAGTTTCTTTAGTTTATAGGCAAAAGCGGACCCACGTCATACGCAGGGCATACGCAGGGTATACGCAGCACAATGATCTAAAAATAACTCATGCTGGACTTCGTGCGCGGTGAAAACAATCAATACTTCAGCCAGGCATTCCTTCATTTTCTTTCTTTTTTAGCCAGACGAAAATTTGTGAAATGATGAGCTGTTTGTCATTTTGTTACGACTTGAATACCACACATCTCATATGATTTTGGAATCGAAATATTTTGACAATTTGCTAAAATCGATTGAAGTTTCCGCGAGCCGGCATTTTCTCCATTGAGTTGAATGGGAAGTCGGCAAATGTTTTCACCGCACTATTTGGACAAACGTCCCGGATGTAAACAAAACGCCCGGATGTCCGCTCCTGCCTATAACAAAGAGCACACATTTTTAAATGAATGGCGCCATCTCTTGACCTATGTATGAATCAGCCCAATAGATTTCAATATTACGGACACTTCCCAATCGTATTTTCCTTTGGTAGTAAACAAACTTGTCCTTGACCTGTACGCTCTATAGAATTTTAAGCACCCCACATCATGATGACGAAACAAGATTATCATCGCAGTTAAATCGATAGACCACTTTCGTATGTCCCATAATGCATCTTGAAAGTACCACAAATACGGGACCTTGTGACGTAAATTGCGCAGTCGAGTTGTTCGCAATGCGCAGAACTTCTAATATGGTAGACTGAGCAGCCTATGTCACAAGGTCCAGTATTTGTGGTACTTTCAAGATGCATTATAGGATACGAAAGTGGTCTATTGTGTTTTTAAATCACCTCACGCATGACGATCTTGATGACTAGATATTTAAATCAATCATGTGCCATATCAACCTTAATTGATAATTTTGTGCACATTTCTTTTCAGGTTTCAGATTGGACGGGTGCTACCTACCAAGACAAGAGATACTTAGGTGAGTTTTGCATAGAAATATTCCTATCATATTTTTTCTTCATTCTCTTTTTACATTGTGTCACTTTTGTGTGACTTGTGTGATAGCCATGGGATTCTGTTTTTATGTTATTTTTACCAAACTCGTCAAAACAAAGATCAATACGTAGCAAATATTTCAACCTCTAACTATTCTGATACTATGAATCAAACTTAACAAAACAGATCATATGTGCTCTTATCAAAGGGTGATTAAAGCTCTTCCCATAAAACACAGCAACAGTTCAGTAAATATGTATAACTCAGTGGAATGTTCACCAAGGTCACTCCACTACTACATTCATTTGTTTGGTAAAGATTTTGTACTTCCTCTTTTTTCAAACTGTATTTTGGGAATGAAGAAAATTGTCGAAGTGGTATTTGTTTACATTGACATCAAGCTGTGATTATCCCCTTTCTGAAGGTCTTTTTCTTTCACACTTTGACAATGTACACTGTTAAACACTGTAAAGTAAAAAGCACTCGTTTTGGAACTGGCACTCGTTTTGGTACTCATTTTACCACTTGTTTTGGTACTTGTTTTGGAAAATGAGTAATAAAACAAGTGCTTTTGTGGTTTTAAAACAAGTGCCAATTCCAAAATGAGTGCTTTTTACCTTACAGTGGTAATAAAATTTCTATATAGCAAGTTTTCCACCGGTAGTTTTATCATGTAAGTCTATGGCAGTTGGTTCACTCATTGGGTCGTTTATACGCTGTGGAAGTAATAGTTTGAATTGAATGGTGGGAAGAACTTAAAACACCCTTTGTGCTCTTTAATTAACATGTAATTTGTTCTATTCTCAAAGGAAAATACAATTCTCAGTTTGGCTCCGGTCAGCAGTACACATACTACCATGAACAGGACGAGTCAACATTTCAGCTGGTGGACACCACTAAGACACAGAAGCCCATCTATCTGAGGAACAGGATGCGTTTCAATCAGGTTTGTAGCTGAATTTGGTTTCATAATAGGCCCTTTGTGTTGCTTTATCGTATGTAGCTGCAAAAGACTCTCTACTCTGCAGCTCTAGGCGCTATGATGCAATATAGTGCCTTGTTTGCATAATTGTAATGTGTCATTATGACCAAGACCACAAGGTAATTGATTTTTCAGCTGGTCATGCTCTATCAAAAAATTAACTAATTCCTTTTTAAGGTTTTGCCTTCAATGTAAATTCCAACAGTCTTGACCAGTCACTGAAACCAGCTTAGCCCAAGAAAGAGGTTTGTCTCAGAAACCGTTTGCAAAAAAGTTACGCGGTATGCAATTTTTTTATTTTTTAGGAAATTAGCTATGTGGTATGCGATATTTCTTTTTTTTTTTAACGCTCTAAAATTTTGATCGCCCAAGTTACGTGTGTGAAGTGCCCAGTTTCTAAGTACGATCCCTCCCATTTAAACTATTGGAAGTCTTGACAGTTGAAATAAAACTTAAAATTCAATAAACATGCAACAGCAAATGACAGTAACCTGGACAGCGTTTGATCGCTGGATTACCCTCGATAAAAAAAAAAGAGAAGACCAGCGCGTAGGTCTTACGCGCTAAATTCATTTTCACATAGCAATGCACGCAGCTTTCTGAGACAAACCTTTTTTTGATTGGCCTTAATAGTTTTATATTTACCTATGATGTAATAAGTTATCCCTGTCTGAGGTAACTAATGTAAATGAGGACAGACAATTTATTCTGAGGCAAATGGTATCAAACAAAAAGTATGAAAAATTAGGATTCAAAAGATATGATGAAATTGAAAGTATATCTTTTCCTTTTATGAGAGATAAGATGAGAATAAACTGTGAGGATAACTTTGATAGCAGTGCTAGAATAAAAGATTCATTGGACAAATTAGGAGGAAGTTTTTTGATTAATGGAGTCAGAAGCTCACTAAGTGAAAGCCATTATTACACTGTATTTATCATCATAATGTCAAAATCATCCCAACTTGATTATTTTAATAGTTTGTATCCAAAGCTTCTACTTATCAATAAAACAACTGCCAAAGTTTTGAATTACTCTGTGCGACATGACTGATAGATAATCCCTTGTTTTTATAATGATAATTATCAAAACTTAACTACAAAGCTTTTATGGCTATATAACCAGTTGTCATATTTAAATTTTATTGTAGTATAATAGCATGATATTTATAAATTTTGTCTCCCTAGCGCAACCTGAGACGAGACCGCGAACGACGAGAGCAACGCCAGCAGGCCAACATGCAGACGCTGACGAAGGCACAGAAGGAACGTCAGCGCCAGGTTAGGCGTTTGCAGAAGCAGTACGGCAAGAGAAGATGGCCGGAGAATAAACAGCATGTAAGTTGGAAACAGGTTCTCTATGTCAGAAGGATCAGTAATTTAAAGGGACTAACCTAGATTCCACTTAGAATTAAAAACTTATGGAAATGCTCTAAATAAAGCTTTAAAAAGTGTAGTAAAATCCAAAAAAGTACAATACTTCACATAGAAATGGCTAAAATTGACAGCGAATTGATTTGCAATATATGTGATGGTGGTGTGACTATCCTGTGTTTTCTAAACCCTAAATTTGTACCTCAGATGGATTTACCAGATAAAAGATCAAATCAGGCATGAGAATCTTCAGATAATTATCTGATTTCAGATATTTTGTCATCCAAAATCATCCAAATTCAGATAATTTGGAGCTCAATTTAACCATTTTAGAGGTTTTTTGCAAAAAATTTACCAAATTCAGATATTTTAATGAAAAATCATTGTCATGCCTGTCAAATGAAGCTCTTGGAGATAATTTGATACATATCAAAAGAGAAACAATTTCATCAAAAATACTTTTTTTTACCCAAACAGGTGTAGAAACAAGATCTTTTTAAGATTTGACACTAGAAACACTTTTTTAACCATTCTTTTCGCTGGCGAAAAAAATACAGCTGGTAAATAATTTCATTTTTTCCTCTGTTACACAAATTCAGCGGAAACTACTGGTAGGATATGTTAGTATAATCATGTTCTATAGATACATGTCAAAAAATAAGTTTTCCTATGCCACCAGAAAGTCCTTCCGCGAACAGCAATGTGATCTCCATGTGAGCCGCACCCTCTGGAATTCATCCGACTTTTTACAAGGGCTATCCGTATGGGAGCATCCATCTGAATTCAACTAGATTAATTGCGCATAAATTTCCAAAGTGTAGATTCAGCATTCTGTTCACACAGTCGGACATCAATCATCTTATTAAATGCTCATTCTGGCTCTCAGAGCTCTGTAGCATAATTTTTCAACTCCACTTTTTTTTATCAAAGCACCCTCCAGACATGCCAACTAGTATGCTTTTGGCGTATTTAGTACACCAAACCATTCAAAATACGCCAACACGCTTTTTATACTTAAAAATAAGCCTTTTATCAAAAACGACTGAACGTGTAGAATACTAAAAAAATGAAAAAACGAAAACGACGATAAATTGGGGCTCTAAAAGCAGAAAATATCTCAGATCACAAAATACTCTTTTGTGATCTGAGAGGTTGGCATGTCTGAACTGTCCCTCTATACTGAAAATTCTCTGAAACCCACCCTATTGACAAATTTTGGATTATTCTAGACCCCCCTCATAAAGCGTGGGGTTCATACTGTGTAACATCGGGTCCCAGATGACACATACATGTGCATTGCATTGTAAAAACATGCCCAGAAATTTTTTACTTAGTGTTGGTTTTAACTTAGTCAAGTGACTTATTGACAGTTTAATAAAGATATTTAAGTGTATGAAAATCTTGTTTTTACTTTTAAAGAATCATGCCTGTATATAATGTATTATGAAAAATACGGAAAAGGTTAACTTTTACATGCATAATCCGAGGTTTTGATTAGTCGAGAGCCATGCATGAACAGCGATCATTCATAGCAAATGTTCTGTCGCCATGTGCACAATGGCGCGTCGGCTCTAAATGCGGGATGAAGTGCACACGTTTGTAACTTTAAACAGGTAAACAAGCTTTGGGCACTACTAAATAATTTGACAACCACAACGGAAAAGGCTGTTTTATGGCTAATTTTTGCCTGGATTTTGACATTTTACACGAAAAGGGTAAGTGTGAACAGGCGGGATGGCGAGCAGTGCTTTGTGATACTGAGCGCCATCCCGCCCTCGGGCAAAATCAAGCGATTACACACGGAAAATATGAATGAACCCTTTATTAATACTACTAGTATAATTGAACATGTTCAGTACTCTAATATTTTGATCAGAAATTGTTTTGAGTAAAAACAACCTTAATAAAAAAATGAGACTATCTGAAAGCATTTTCAAGTGTTTTTTTTTTTAAATCTTGATTTTCCAAAGAAAAATGGATAAAAAGCACACACATGCTTTCCTATACTAATACACAAAGAATTAGATGTGGGATCGTGAATTTAATTAAACGAATGGTCATAACAGAAAAAGTAAAGGCCTAGATACTTCATCATTTTTGTAGTCATTTTCATTCAGAATTTTATCATTTGTGTAAATGTTCTACAATGGAGTAAACTGTTAAATCTGAATGAGAATTGTGATTCTAAATTTTTACATTATGAAGAATGTATTAAATGGAGACCTATTTACCACCCCATTGCACTTTTTCAAGTGCTTACTGATGGGTAGTATGTTTGATATTGATTCTACGGCCTAGATCTATTCATGGTAAACTAATCTCTTCATGCAATGATGGTTATGATTTAAATAATGGTGAAATTGTACAGAAAATGTTCATTCAGAATGAAAGTTTACACCATTCTTAAAAAACAATCACCATGAGAATAATTCTGAATGAAAATGTCTACAAACTACAAAAATGACAAAGTTTATCTAGCATATAAGCATATTTAAGTCAAATCGTTTGGAGGGTAATAATATCTACAAAAGACAAACCCAAATAAGGTAAAAAAAAAATTAAAAGTCATGGGTGACATGGGCGGTTCATTTTAACACTTTATATTATTGATTCAATTTTTTTCTGGTTTTCGAAGTATATATAACTTCTAGTATTTGTACCAATTTTTTTTTCAGGCTCCACCTAAGACCCGGAATGCATCGGTACAAGTACGCTCAGAGTGGGCTGTGGTAGAAGATTTAGACTTTCCTCGACTGAATAAACTCAAGCTGCCCGATGTTCCTGAACCAAAAGATTTGTAAGTAACGCTAGCTATGAACAGGGGTTTCAAAATTTGATTGGACCCACTTTTACTAAGGCCACAGAAAAAAAGAACTCTGTCTCAGCTTCTCGAATTTTACCGCATTTCTTTTTTTTTAAAGGTTTTCAGGAGATTTTTTGCTTTTTTAATTTTTTTCTTACATTGAGAGAAAAAAAAAGAAAAAATTCGCGGGAAAAAATAGTGACCTAAAAACGTAATTAAAAAAAAAATTCCGCGTGCGCATAGCCTTTTTTGACTAAAAATCAAACAAACAAAAAAACGCGTAGCACTTAGGGTTTTTGGCCTAAGGAACCTGAGACAGAGTTCTTTTTTTTTTGGCCTGATACCTTTTTTGTATCCTCTATTAGGCACTATCAGAACAATATGAAGTAATTCTAAGGAGAACTCCCTACCAATCTCAATTCTACAAATTTTTAGATGGCCAACATTTCTGTATAGAGCGACCTATGCTGACGTCACTTGACCACAAAATGGCGGATATCGTCTTGACCACAAAATGGTAGACTTCATCTTCAAAAAGTTTTCAGTTAAAAATCTCGAAAAATTGATCATCTTTGCACATCATTTGAGACTTACCAGTAAAACAATGTATTCTATTACACTGGTTTCAAAATATAACGAGTATTCTTTTTTTTCCCTTTTTTTTTTTCTGTGTGCATATGTTTTTCATTCTCCTCCTTCCATTATTATTTTTAGGACCCCAATGGAAATAAGCTTTTTTGATAAAGGCTTTTTGGGCTATCCTTGGTACTTGTATAATTACTTGTTTTAATATGTGCAATATATTTATATGTCTTTAATATGTTTTTAAATCAATTTTAGTGTTGTAAAATGTATATTATGAGTACCTGAATAAATCAAATCAAATCAAATCAAATTCACTCTAGAAAATCATGATTTATCTGATCGAACACAACACATGGAAAGCAGACAGTTTGGTTTGTTTACATTCATCACGACTGTAGTACAATACTAACAGCAGGGGTGTGAGGGTTCAGCTTTTTAGCTGATTTCAGCTTTTTTATGCCTTAAAAAGAGTCATAATTTCAGCTTTTTCTTTCATTTTCAGCCTGTTTTGAGCATTTTGTCAGCTCTTTTCAGCTTTTTTTATCACCTGGCTCTCACACCCCTGTAACAGATCATAACCGCTACGAACAATGACCGTTACTGATGCATGCTACATCCAGGAAGTTCAGTCTGGGTATAAAAGAGATAAAACATTCGGATGTGTAGGTAGCTCTATATTATCCTATAGCACTTTGATGTAATGTATAAGTGGTATTTTTCACGCTACATTTATTTTCGCGCTTTTGGCGCAAAACGAGACTAGCGCGAAAATAAATGTACCACAAAAATTAATGTGAATGTGTTTCAAATGGAATTCTATACACGGACAATGTTCATATGCGCGAAAATAAAAACGCGCGAAATGGTCCAAAATTGGCTGAGTGCGAAAATTACTGACACGGAAATATTGGCGTTTACAGTACTTAAACAGTTTTCCAGATCTTTCGGGATTCTTCTGCCTGTACTTGAATAAAATTTAACCTTTACTCCTGATTTAAGTGGTGTCAAACATGGTAAATAGGCAGACATTAAAATGTGATTCTATTTATTCATTTGAATCAGGATAATAACCCATACCTGTGAAGTCATGTTAACAACCAGTGACTTACTATTTTATCATCTGAATTGAAAAGCATGCTTTTGTTATTTGAAGATCTGCCAATGATGTGATAAGTTATCCCTGTCTGAGGTAACAAATAAAATGAGGACAGTTTTATATTCTGAGGCAACTTGAAAATACGTAGCAAAAGTACTACATTCTGGAGTCACCTAGATCTTTGCACTGTGATACATGATTTGTGCAGTTACTATGTAGTCACTACGGTACCATGCCATGTAGCCCCCTGAACAGGCAATTAAACTAGGTACAAAACAACACTAAAAGGCCAAAAAAAAAAAGATTGCTTGTTTGGCGTAACATAACATAAAAAAATAATTAGGGTAGGTGGGTATTTTGTCTTTGGCTTTGAAAAGGACATACATACTATTGTAGCAACTACATTTTATGTTCTCATCTTTCATTTTTATTAACAATCTGAAAGTCAAAAATATGTTGTTTCCATAAAAATCTAGGGTCGGCACCAAAAATAGGATCGGTCAGGTTACGCCAAATGAACAATATTTTTTTTAGGCCTAAATACAATGGACCAGTTGTGTCGTTGTTTGGTCTTCTACTAGGTGATGACTATGCATCTACTCTGCTAAGCTGAATTTATACTTGAAATGCATCCATTAAAATGAGATAAATTGTTTTGAATAATCTCCACAAAACTACCTCTGCAGTTGAAATAGCTCTCAAAATGGAAGCAGTCAGTATGAAGCGCATTGTAAGTTAAAGGAGCATGGTCCGATTGCTTCAACATTTTTTCAAACTTTTTGAGATTTTGGTACCAAAATATTGCTCATATTTTTCTCATAAACCATGTGAAATTTCACGGCTGAGGTATGTTCCGTTTTGGAGATACATTTGAAAATGTGTCTAATTATGGTAACCAAAATTAATTTTACACAGTAACGTATAGGCAGCTCTGAAATACAAAACTGTCCATAAAATTAAAACGGTTTGACCGATTCAGCTGAAATTTGAAACTTAGATCTCTTGAGTGGTCTTCTTTCATATGACATTGAAAAATAAAATTTGAAAAATCGGACTAAGCGCCTTTAAGCACTTCTCAACTCAATTTGCTTTGATTCAAGAGTTGTTAGGTTTTTAGATACGTCTACTTGCAAGCTGGAGACGTCTATCATGCTGTGTGCTCTTTGTGATTGTATATGCGTAATTAAAGGGGCTGACAGTCGCTAAATAGTCACTGTATTGTCACCTTATATGGTGATGATTTACGTGTATTGGCAATTTATTAATGGTAAATGTAACATGGATTTTATGATTTACAGGTTAAAATGCGGTGAGCTAGAATATTACGATAAGAATTATGACAGAGTTACTACCAAGTTGGAGAAGAGGTTAGCCAGGGTCAACCGTCTCTTCCACAAGGTTACTACTACTGATGATCCTGTTATACGAAAGGTATGTATAAGGGGTTAGCCAGGGTAAACCAACTCTTCCACAAGGTTACTGCTACTGATGGTCCAGTTATAAGAAAGGTATGTGTAAGAGGTTGTTAGCCAGCGTCAACTGACTCTTCCACAAGGTTACAAATGCTGATGAGCGTGGTCTGCGAAAGGTTATGACTGCTGATGATCCTATTATAGTACAAAAGGTACGTGGAAGAGCTTAGCTAGGGTCAATCGACTCTTCCACTAGGTTACTGCTACTGATGATCCAGTTATACAAAAGGTATGTGTAAGAGGTTAGTTAGCCAGGGTCAAACGACTCTTCCACAAGGTTACAACTGCTGATGATCCTATTATACGAAAGGTACGTGTAAGAGATTAGCCAGGGTCAAAAATATGTATCAAAATACATGGAATATGCAACTCATTTCAGCTTTGCCAATGATGTAATAAGTTATCCCTGTCTGAGGTAACAAGTAAAATGAAGACAGTAAATTTATTCTGAGGCAACTGGATAAATGTATGTGTAAGAGGTTAGTTAGCCAGGGTCAACCAACTCTTCCACAAGGTTACAACTGCTGATGATCCTATTATACAAAAGGTACGTGTAAGAGCTTAGCGAGGGTCAAACGACTCTTCCACAAGGTTACTGATACAGATGATCCAGTTATACAAATGGTATGTGTAAGAGGTTAGTTAGCCAGGGTGAACCGACTCTTCCACAAGGTTATAACTGCTGATGATCCTATTATACGAAAGGTACGTGTAAGAGATTAGCTAGGGTCAAAAATATGTATCAAAATACATGGAATATGGAACTCATTTCAGCTTTGCCAGTGATGTAATAAGTTATCCCTGTCTGAGGTAACAAGTAAAATGAAGACAGTAAATTTATTCTGAGACAACTTGATAAATGTATGTGTAAGAGGTTAGATAGCCAGGGTCAACCGACTCTTCCACAAGTTTACAACTGCTGATGATCCTATTATACAAAAGGTACATGTAAGAGCTTAGCCAGGGTCAAAAATATGTATCAAAATACATGGAATATGGAACTCATTTCAGCTTTGCCAATGATGTAATAAGTTATCCCTGTCTGAGGTAACAAGTAAAATGAAGACAGTTAATTTATTCTGAGGCAACTTGATAAATGTATGTGTAAGAGGTTAGTTAGCCAGGGTCAGCCGACTCTTCCACAAGGTTACAACTGCTGATGATCCTATTATACAAAAGGTACGTGTAAGAGCTTAGCCAGGGTCGAACGACTCTTCCACAAGGTTACTGCTACAGATGATCCAGTTATACGAAAGGTATGTGTAAGAGGTTAGTTAGCCAGGGTCAACCGACTCTTCCACAAGGTTACAACTGCTGATGATCCTATTATACGAAAGGTACGTGTAAGAGATTAGCCAGGGTCAAAAATATGTATCAAAATACATAGAATATGAAACTCATTTCAGCTTTGCCAATGATGTAATAAGTTATCCCTGTCTGAGGTAACAAGTAAAATGAAGACAGTAAATTTATTCTGAGGCAACTTGATTAATGTATGTGTAAGAGGTTAGTTAGCCAGGGTCAACCGACTCTTCCACAAGGTTACAACTGCTGATGATCCTATTATACAAAAGGTACGTGTAAGAGCTTAGCCAGGGTCAAACGGCTCTTCCACAAGGTTACTGCTACAGATGATCCAGTTCTACGAAAGGTATGTGTAAGAGGTTAGTTAGCCAGGGTAAGCTACTCTTCCACAAGGTTACGACTGCTGATGATCCTATTATACGAAAGGTACGTGTAAGAGATTAGCCAGGGTAAAAAAAATATGTATCAAAATACATGGAATATGCAATTCATTTCAGCTTTGCCAATGATGTTATAAGTTATCCCTGTCTGAGGTAACAAGTAAAATGAAGACAGTAAATTTATTCTGAGGCAACGTATAAATGAAAATTTTGTGTGATAGTGACCCCTTAAAATTACATGCATATTTTTAATAGTGTGATTATATTTACACCTGAATGAGTTGCCTGTGTCAGAAATATTGGGTGTATAGATGAATTAATGCAATTCAACAGTATAATGTATATATTCAAGTCACAATGGTATGCTTGGACCAATCTCAAAGCCAATATCTGTCTCGATCAGTACTAAAAGAAATCAAAGACCATATACGATGTGTGTTCAGTAACGTTGAGAACATGTGTACACGAACAGAACTGCCGTAAACGTTTACAAACTGTTTCAAATGTTTTTACAAACTGTTTCAAACGTTAAATCGTATAAACATTATCATTGGAAAAACGTACACCCCTATTCAAACATGAAATATTCCAAACCCAGTAAAGCCGTTCGCGCCGGATGTGTGCGTATACCTACATCGCTGAACGCACTGTCACCTATCGTCTCATAATGGATGGCCAAAATTCCTTATTAGGAAGTAAAATTGCACTCAGTGACTAAGAATTCATATTAATATGTTATGTAGATCAACTTGATTGATATTTAATTGGAAACATTCCAGTAAATACATGCTTTTATTGTTATTTTACAGACACTTAATATGTGATGCGTCACATTAAAAGGTACATGTTGGGTCCAAAAATCAAAATTGAGTTTTTAATATGAACTGGAAAGCTTGTTTAATCAGCTTTAATATCATGATACCAAAAGTTAAGGCATCTATGACAAAACAAAGAATGACAACATTGACATATTTAAAATACACACTTCTGAGAATAACATGTTTTAAAATCATGACAATTTTAAACTTTTTAAACTCAAGAAATTGCTGGTTTTCAAAGGAACCATTCAAATACTCGATAGCAACCAGCACTTTTACTTGCCTGATTGACACCAAATTTGGCACAAATTCTCTTGAGATTGTAACAAAGGCAGTGATACCAAATTTGTGTCCTTTGTTTTTTGTTTTTTTTTACCTCAAGACTTCAGGGAGCAATTCATTGGGCGTGGCACCCGGGAGAGAGATTTAAAGTTATAAACATGTTCTATTGATTCATGTAAAAAAAAAATGTAAGTAAAATGAAGAATCTAGGCCAGTCCCTTTCAGTTTTCAAGGCAAAAAATCAATTTCCACAAACCTCTAACTTTAAGTTTCTGTAAAATAAAAACAAAAGCGTATATTTACTTGAAACTTTTTTTCAATTGAGTTGATCTTCCAAACATATTAATAAGAAAACTGCATAGATTATCTCCTAACTCTGGACATGAACTTATTGAACACATATTGATTTTCAAATGTAAGTTGTGGCAGTATGTCAAAATACTTAAAATATAATGTCTGGTGTCAGCTTTGCCTGTGATGTTATAAGTTATCCCTGTCTGAGGTAACTTATCAAAATGAGGACAGACAATTTATTCTGAGGCAAAATTGTACCAACATTTTCACTATCCTTATATTCCTTTATTTGATTTTATTGTGTAAAGAACATTAAAGGAGCTTCAATGTTTTTTCAAACTTTTTGAGATCTTAGTACCAAAATATTGCTTATATTTCGCTTATATAACCCATGTGAATTTTTACGGCTGAGTTAAGATCCGTTTTGATAAGGCCAAA
>JXSR01S074081.1:34403-57867 GCA_000969725.1 Ophiothrix spiculata | reverse complement strand
AGTGATCAATTGCAAGGTGTTCTTCTTATTTATGTTTGTCAATGATGTATTCTTAGTTATCCAGGTCCTATTTAAAATGTGTGAGGAAATATTCTATGGAATCTGAGACAAACAAGTCAGCATTTTTGATTACTAAGCATACCTGCCAACTATCCCGAATTTATCGGGATCATCCCGATTTACAACTCTCAAAATGTCCAAAAATCGGGACATCCCAATTTTGAAATATTAAAAAAACGAAAAGATACAAGGAAAAGTTGCCATTCCCGACCTGTATTCAGCAACTATTTATAATCTTGTGGCATATATTTGGGCCTATATCTTAAAAAAGCAGTTAATAAAGATAAGGAAAGTCACAAACCCCACCTGTATTCAATACATGTTTATGCTCTTGGAACATATATGTGGGCCAAATCTCAAAAAGTTGCCACCATTTGTCTTTTATTGTATTGCTGGTTCCCAACTTCCTACATTAAACACTTTAAAAAAAATCCTCAATGACACCTTAGAATCAAAAATGAGTCGGCATGGTCAGGTGGAAATTCCTTATTAATTCAGGTGCACCGAAACTTACGACTGTAATACACTATAAAGTGATGAGTCAATATGCTACATTAAGATAAATGATGGCTTCTGATGGATATAGGTAAATGAGGGGTGGATGATCCCCCTTAAAAAGAAGTATATATGCTAAAAAAGATTAAATTATTATAACTTCAAAACCCATTATATATAATGAAATCGGCCAACCTGTAGGGTCAGTAGTAAAATTGACCTATATATGACAATATCATGCAATATGTGAACTACGTGTACCATGTACTCAATGAAGTTGTAATGAAGCAATTGCTAATTTAAGTTAGGAGTACTTTAAATTAGTATTTGTAATTTAATTAGTTTAATGATTTTTGTTTGTCAATGATGTATTGTTATTAGTTATCCAGGTCTTACAAAAATGTGAGGACACATTCTATGCAATCTGAGGCAAACAAAGATCACTTTTTATAGCATAATATAAACCAGATGTATAAAATCATGTGTGATGCTTTTAAATAATAGAACTACAAGGTGAATAATGTAATTGTGCTGTCAGATTTCATCTGAAATATTAAAGCTTTTTATGCCTGACTATTTCTAGTGAAGTTTAGCCCACATAGAATAATTTAAGAGCCAACTTCAAAAATCTTATTAACTATACTCCATTAATATTACAGTATGCAACAAGCAGCCGATTTACGAACAATATGACCATGCGGGGAAGTAATATAGTCCATATTTTTTGAATCTTAGCAACGTACCCAATCGTGCTGAATATTCAAATAAACTTATTTTCAATGTTTGTTCAAGTGCTAGCAACAAAATTAGCCAAAAATAATACCCAAATAATGAACGATTCATGTACAAAAGTATTAATACACATTGATTTTGTCTTAATCAATCCTAATCAATAATTACTAATCTCTTACTCAATGCAAAACCACCAGTTCATAATGTTATAGAATACAAGGCATATGCTATGGATCTTGTAACAAAGATTGATTGCTTGTTGCATACTTCAAGGTTTATAGAGTATACCCAGTGCACACCAAAACCCTTTAGATGGTTCATAGGCAGCAGGTGGTTTTGTTTTGAAGCATTCTCCTGATTTTTTCTGTATGATCATAACACCCCTCTCTCTCTCTGTTAATGCCATATGTATACCTTTCAGGTTAGCAACACTCCAGAGTGGAGGCAGAAGCTGGATTCCCAGCGTGGTGCCGTGTTGGCAACGGAACTCAAGAACAACAGCTTCAAGCTCTCCAAATGGACCGTTTGTGCTCTTTTGGCTGGCTCTGATCACATCAAGTTTGGGTAAGAGGATGTCAGGTGTTTCTTACCGACCAACTGTTTTGATTCCAAGAAAAATCTAATAAAATTAAGTGTTTGCATTTTTGAAAAGAGACAGTCGCATGGATTTAGCGGTGTCTCTGCATGTAGAATATTTGATGAAGTTAGGAAAAGTAGCTAAATAATAAAAGCAACAAATTTCTAATTGACGTGCAACGATTAGAACATACATAGCAAAAATCTAACCAAATTTGTTTGGGAAATGTTTTTGGAGATGGATAGCATTAGATAGCAGTAGAAGTTTAAATTCAAGTTTTTCATCAGATGAATGAGTGCAATCTTGTAATTGTGTACATCCTTCATTCAAACATAATTGTCCTATCTGATTTCCTATGATGCACAAGTTATCCCTGTCTGAGGTAACAAGAAATATGAGGAATACAACTCAACTTTCTGAGGAGAACAGGTAGTGGTAAAGCAAATATAAAACCCAATCACTTACTAGCTCGCTTAATCAAGTCAATTAGTCCATCAATCAATGGATAAATCAATCAATGGATCAATCAAGGGATCAATCAATCGGATCAATCAATCAATCAATCAATCAATCAACAGATTAATGATCAGTGCTTCCAATCCAAACAATCTAATAAATCGTAAGCAACAATTTATGGTTGATCAGCAGCCATCAGTATATCATAAGTTATCAATTACAATCAAGTATATTTTAATCAATGCAAAACTAAAAAAAAATCAGATTTTGCATTCTTTACCACATTTTTAAAGGCACATAATTTCATTTTGATTATCAAATGTTGACTTTTTTTCCGCCTTTCCTGTGTTTCAGATACGTCTCTCGAGTAAACCCTAAAGATTCTTCAAAACATGTGATTCTTGGCTCCCAGCAGTTTAAACCCAATGAGCTGGCTGCACAGATCAACTTGAATATGGACAACGCTTGGGGTATACTGCGCTGCATCGTTGACAAGTGTTTCCGTCTTAAAGAAGGAAAATATCTCATCCTTAAAGATCCAAACAAGGTAGGTTATTAACAAGGAAAAACAAAATACTATAAAAATTAATTTCCTTACTTCCCTACTATGCCTGGTCTATAATAATTACCAACAATTTTTGAAGTTGTCCAACAGATAAGTTGAACATTCATTCAGCTTGTCCGAGGCAGTTTTATGTTGTCTCGGACAATGGACAAGCCTTTATGGCGAACGCTGCTTATTATATAAGACTTGTAAAAGAGCCATATAATATGACTTTTTGTATCACATGGAGGATTTTGTATCATACACCCGTTCATACTGGGCAAAATTCGTAATCGATTTAATTTTTTTCCAATGACGACTTTGGATAAGCATAAATTATTTTGATTTGTAGGTGTTTATTATCATTATTATTATTATTACACAAGCATTTATATAGCGCCCCACAAGGAATGGAGCGCTTTACAAAAACACAAGAAAAAGTACAAAGCACAAAAAGAAAACACACCAAATAAAACGGAGAGCAGCAAGATTAAGGGAACAACTGAGTTTTGAGCTGCCGCTTAAATATAGGTACACTCTAAGCTTCACACAGACACATGGTGAGTTCGTTCTAGAGGCGAGCTGCGGCGATGGTAATTTACACTGCAGTGATTCTGAAGCGGATTCTGAAGTGGCTTTCAGAAAATGAATTACGTGTTTATGCCCTCATTCATGCTTGCTGAACATGAATTTGATTGCGACTTGTGTTTACACTGCTAAAAGTCGTCTACCAATTACAACTTATTCGATTTAATTTGAAACGAAGATGCTTTTAGTCATCTTTCATATTCGACTTTTTGAATTTGACCTAACGCAACTTGTACCTGTTTACACTCATCTAAAAAGTGAAATTGATGACAACCTAAGTGAATTCAATGATGACTTTTGCCCAGTGTAAACGGGGTAATATAGACCTTTGAAGTATTAATCTTATGTGATACAGAAATATCCTTTTACGCTATTAATTAATGAAATTGTTGTATTTCTATCTACTGAGTGAAAAATTGTAAATATTCTAGACTTTTGTTATCATTGTAAATCTACTGCATGCCTTGTATCCCTGGAAATTTACATCTTATTTTTAAACCATGTAGAATTTGGTATCTTGTCAATTTGGTCAGAAATGCAGATACAATCTTATGTGGCATGTGACACTCAGCCCTTATATATCTATGATATTTAGCCTGCAATTGAAATCTTATGTATTAATTATCATTTGTGCTGAGCATTTGAATTTTATGAATTTTAGTATTAGTTGATTTAGGCCAAAGAAAAAAAAAATTTTCAGGAGATTTTTTGCCTGTGTTTTTCTTACATCGAGAGAAAAAAATTGGTGACCTAAAAACTAAATACAACGTTATTATGGGCACGTGTGGTCTAGCGGAAATCGGCAGGACTCATAAACGTGAGGTTGTGAGTTCAAGCCCCGTTGGTGCCAACGTGTTGTGAACCTGGGCAAATCACTTTATCACACTTGCCTCGTTGACCCAAGCGTTATATGGGGAGTTACTAGGAATACTGACATTGAGCGCTTGATTAGACAGCTGGTTGTATTCTAGTGGTAACAGAATAAATGTAAAGCGCTTTGATCAATTATGGAAAAGCGCTATATAAGCAGCGACATTTTTTTTAAAGATTTCCGCGTGCGCATAGCCTTTTTGAGTAAACCCCAAAAAACCCAAAACAAAACGTGTAGGGCTTAGGGTTTTGGGCCTAAGGAACCTGAGACAGAGTTCTTTTTTGGGGGCCTTAGCAAAAAAAAAAAAAAAAAGAAAAAAAGAAAGAAGCAATATATTTGGCTTTTTTGGCATGAGTGGATAAAAAAATAGTGAATAAAAGTTCCATGATGGTTTTTAGAATTTCTATGTGATATAGAATCATTTGTACAGCTTATTGTAACACTGAAGTTATTGAATGAAGAACATGTCATCAATATCTTGGCCATTTGTAATCTTTCCCTTATTGCCATGTCTGATTTCCTATGATGTACAAGTTATCCCTGTCTGAGGTAACAATAAATGTGAGGAAAACAACTCAACTTTCTGAGGAAAACAGGCAATGCAAATATTGGGTATATCAATCATTTTGTATAATTCCATTGTGCTTGATTTTAGTAACAGAGATGTAAATTTAACACAAGAATATGAAATCCCTCTTTGAATAGATTTTCAGGCCTTTCAGCAAACATTAACCTTGATGTGTTGCATGATGTACCTCTAGTAAACGTATGTACAACTAATTGTTGTATTATCTTTGTATTTGCAGCCCGTGATTCGTATCTACGACATCCCAGACAATACATTTAGCAGTGATGACGATGACGATGACGAGGATGAGGATGATGACGAAGACGATGAAGATGATGATAATGGTAAGATAAATAGTGTGTTTATACTCGTCACCCATCAACCATTAAAGGAGCATGGTCCGATTACTTCAACTTTTTTTCAAACTTTTTGAGATTTTGGTATCAAAATATTTCTTATATTTTTCTCATAACCCATATGAAATTTCACGGCTGAGTTATGTTCCATTTTGGAGATATGGATGAAAATGTGTCTAAATAATTAATTTTATACAGAAACGTATGGGCGGATCAGAAATACAAAATTGCCTGTAAAATCAAAACAGTTTGACCGATTCACCTGAAATTCGAAACTCAGATTTCTTTAGTGGTCATCTTTCATATGATATTGAAAACTAAATTTTGAAAAATTGGACCAAGCTCCTTTAATCATCAACCATATTTTGTTCACCACTTAATTGGTGGGTGATCCATCAACCGAGCTGTTTCTACTGCAATAAAATGGTGAATATTTTCGCGCCCAATAATTTTTCACGCACAGCTTATTTTTGTCTCGCCTGAAAATTTTCACAGAGACATAGCATTCCAATTTTCTGTCCGGCATCCGGCGTCCACAAATTTTGTCCGGAGCAAATCTCGGGAAACCGCATGCCCTATGTTAATGATATTTGGTGACTGGGTAGACCCGGAGCCGAACTGGATCCAGCAACAATTTCGGCGCAAAATATGCTAATTAAGTACCTAATTTGCATAATTTATGCATAAAATGCTTTAAATTGCATATTTTACAAACCGTGCACCATACATTTATGAAATTTGGTGGGTAGGTAAGGATAGAGCTGCGCTTGTGCCAGCTACAATTTGAGCGCAAAATATGCTAATTAAGTACCTAATTTGCATAATTTATGCATAAAATGTTGCTTATTTTTCAACCTTGTCCGATTTTAAAGGTTAAGGTGTCAAATTGTTCGTCTTTCGCGCACATGGATATTTTAACAAATGCGCGTTACATACACATTATTTTTTGCCATGCATTTATTTTCGTGCTAGAGATTAAGCGCAAATTGCTTGAAAATAAATGTCACACAAAAATTTGGTCTCACCATCAAGAGGCCTTTTGTTCTATCCTTGGATTTAAGTCTAAACCAAGGAATTTAAAAAGGGGAACCGGTACTCTTTCACCGCCATTTTGATTTCACGTTCGTGTAAATCCTATGGGACGGCAGCCATCGTGGATTTTCGCTCATGGAGAGTGAGTTATTGCACCTTAGACATTTTACGGCTCCGCGTGCCATACTTTAAGACTACTTTGATCAGAGCAAGTCGCAATACACACTACTTGAAATGCAAGCACGGTTTTGTGCGTGAAACAAAATGCACACGCTGTATATGCGTCAAGTGAAGGTTTACGCGATCTGTCAGGATATTGGGTCAAACTCAGAATATCCGGAAGTACAATAACTCTGTGAGCGATACAAGATGGCGGTGTATCCCGATTCCCTTATAAAAAAATTCTTGGTTTAAACAGATCTGTTTTTTTCTTGATTGGTGTGACTAACGTAGGTAGGTAGGCTTTTTTATAGTTTAGCAAAAAAAAAAAAAAAAAGAACAAATAATCAATTTAATGCTAGTTTAGTTTAGATGCTTTTGCAATTTATTTGTATAGAAGCACCCAAGTCACTATAAATTTAGATATATTGGCACAATCATCAACAATGCTATATTGGTTTGCTGATGATGTGATAAGTTATCCAGGTCTGATAAAACAATTGAGGACAATAATTTGTTCTGAAGCAAACCATTCTACAAAAGTTGTGACAATTACCGAAATCTTTAAAACCAAGCAAAAATGACGAGTACAATGGAAACTCAATATAACAAAGTTGCTGGGGATAAACAAGTACTTTATATCAAAGATTTTTTTATAAGGTTTTTAAAAACAGAGGAAAGTACTATAGTAGGAAAAATAATTATTTTGTTTTGTCGGCTTTCATTATGATGAGTTTCTACTTTCTGCTGAATATCAGAGAAAGTTACGATTATGGCTCATATTAACCGAGGCCATTGCTTTTGGTGCCCTAACATGAATTAATAGGCTTAAAAATCCTAATTTGGGTGCAAGTTGTATGATGGAGGCATCGAATGTCAAGTATTTATTCAACCATTACTTAAAGCAACTGCCTGAGTTGAATTCAACTCATGTTTAATCTTTTATGTATTCACAAATGTTGATCCCTTCATGACCAAAATGAAAAAAGTGCCCAGAAAGCAGTATTAATATAGTCTGTATGTAATGGTTTTGAAAACTATCTAGTTGTCCCATTCACAAATGTAAAACATTCAATATCTTGATCAGAAAATCAAGCTGAATTCAGACTCGACGCAAACACAAACACACATTGAGCATGTGTAGATGAGAGATTTGAGCAGTTCCAATTGATTGATTGCAGGCCGTACCACTTGTATCAATGCTAACAAAGTTGAAAAAAGCTGAACTTTCCATTGCTTTTTCATGTTGCCGGCTGTTGCAGTCCATGTGCGTTTTGAGTGTGTCGTTTTTACCAACCTTGGCCAACCTTTTGGTAGATGGTGCATTAGGTCTTCTTCCAGTAACATCAAATGCCCTCTTTGTAAACAATTCCCTGATTCTTTATCACGTCTTAAGATTTCTGCAAATGTAGGCTTGAACATGGATGTTATACTTTGCAGCACGATTCCATCTTATCTTCCCTTTGCAAAAACATTGAAGACACTAAAACTTTTGCCAATCTCAGGACAAATCCACATGAAACTGTCACCACCATTCCTCAAAACATCATTCGTACTTCCCAGAGGCCCGGCCTTGTCATTTACTGGCCAAATCTAAAGAAAAAACGTTGTATTTTTGAGCTTATGATCCCTTTTGAAACAAACATTCAAAGTGCCCATCAACTAAAAACCATTAGTATGCCAGCCTTGTTCACGATCTTACTGATAAAGGTCTCTCTGTGGTTTTCTATGCGTTTGAGTTGTGAAGCAGGGGGGTACCTCATTGTAGACATGTCCAAATCCTGAAATATCTCGTATATTTGGCTAACTTTTAAAAATCGTTCTAAACTGTCCATGCTGACTTGGAGAAAATTGTCCTTTGCACTTCATTCAGCATTTACTACTCTAAATCTGAACCCACCTCGCTCAAACCTCCCCTTTTTAAAATGTAGGGATGCCCTCACTTAGTTTTGCGGCTCTTGGTCTCTGATTGTTTGTGCGTGTGAGGTGTGCGTGTTGTATTTTCCGGCAGCGAGTTTGTCCGCCTTGCTAGGAAACCCACCCTTCGGGATGGGAATCTCTTGTTGTAGGCTACTCCCTGATCCTTACACTAGGAGATTGAATTTGGTCGCATATGGCCATTTTGATTTCATACGGCCACAAACAATTTCACATGGATTTACTGAATCCAAAATAGTTTTTGCTAGCTGCTTATCGTATTCAGTGAATATATACCAGCAAGAATCTTTGTTGTTTATTTTGATTCAGAGGATAAAAATTAACTTAAAATGAAAATTTTAACATTTTATTCAAATCATTTGCAAAGATGCTTTAACTGATTTATATCTACTGAATAGGCTAGCAGCTAGCAGAAACCATTTTGGATTCAGTGAATCCATGTGAAATCATTCGTGGCCGTATGATATCAAAATGGCCATATGCGAGCAAATTCAATCTCCTAGTGTTAACCTGCCAGTTTGAGATACAGGGAGTAAGAGATTTTTTCCTTTCATTGTTTTGTAGTAAATCTGTTGCTGTGTCTGTTATTGATGTTAGTAAACTGTCTGATTGAATAAAATAATGAATTTCTTTTGTATCTTTCAGATGAAGAAGCATAAATCGTCCAGAATTTCCTTCACCACATCATTGGATAGAATTAAAATTAAAGTCACCAGTACTTCTCCATCAAGCTTCAGCAATCTTTAACTGTCAAAATTCTTGCATATAAAATTGTGTTTTTCTTTGTTGTAAGCTAATGTTCAAGCTCGTAAGGAAAAACCCAAGCACACAAGGTCATGTATTTTTAATTCCACAAAAATTTCAGGAAAAAAAATGGCATCGCCATTTAACTTATATATTCAATTTCTAACCCATTATTGTTTCAAATAATTCTTGGACATCAAAATCCAGAGCCTTGCATTATGTAACTCCATCAGAGTCTAGTAATATATTTATCAGACAGTCTAGTATATATTCATCAGAGTCTAGTATGTATAGTGCTAAGTATAAATTCTGAAGATGAAACTCGCTGGATGAAAAGTGGGGCAACCCGATGCGGTTATTTCCTGCATTATTGTGGTAAATCTGCTCTAAATTTTAATGATGTACCAATAGGTGTATACTAGGATCATATCTATTGTTATCCGAAGTTGTTTACGACATTCTGTGAGGTGATGTATATTTCTTTACGGGACATAACCAATATGGAGACGAGCATGAAGCCAAGTAGTTGATTGTCCTACCTTAGCACTTCCCTCATCTGTGGCAAAAAATCAAGTTATATAATGGTGAATAACATCAATGGGTACAAAATGATCTAATTTATAATGGTTGCTCGACTCAGGTATTAACTTTGCTCGGGTCAAGAAGATTGGCTCGTCCTTGCTCGGCTCGGGCGAGTTGCTTGGGTCTAAATTGATTATGTCCCTAACAGTCTTTACTTATAGTAAAGCGTTTCATATGTCAGGGGTATGAGAGTTCCTCTTTTCAGCTGATTTCCTCGTTTTTGAAAATGTTATGTGCTAAAATTTTAGCTTTTTCCTTCATTTTCAGCCCATTTTTGACCCTTTACCCCAACTTTATGAAGCTTTTTCCCATTTTTGTCAACTGGCCTCTCACACCCCTGATATGTATGGGTTGAATGGCGAGTATCAGATTGGTACTACTTATCCATGACAGTATTCATGGCGAGTTCCAATTTTGTCCATTGGCTGGGAATAGGAGTTTCACACCCCTGACTCCATGTTAAAGTTATTCAGTACAACCTCACTTCAGGAGTACAGGATGTTGCAATATTGAGGATTTATTGAACAATGTAAACAAAAATCCAGGGTAGAGGTTGCATTTACAAACAACAGGGCCCTGCACTTCTGGCCAAAGTTTATCACAGTAATAGTCCCTTATTTTTTCTTTATATCCGATTTTAGGTGCTTTAAATGCTATTTTTGTCATCGAATTTGGTATTTGCAGATGGCCACAAGTCTATTCTATATGTTTCCAACTGGAAATTTGCGTAATATTTGAATTCTGCATGTTTTATTAGCACATGAAGACCGGGTGTCGATGCGTGGCTAAGAGCCGGAACTTACGTTGCAAAAATGACATTAATCCGAAATCCTATAGATATTGAAAAAAGTTACCGTGAAAGTGATCTTTATTTTTTGATATGTTGTAGAAATCCTTCTGCTGAAAAAAATGAGCCCAAAAAAAGAGGGGGTCCCATGCTCGTTTTCGAGCTAGAGCTCCTGACAAAACACATATTTTGTATATAAAGTCTATGGCGCGCGAATTAGTGGTGTTGACCCTTGATGATGGCCCAACTTGTGGATACTTTGAAATTGTTATTATAGGCCACTCAAAAATTTATTGGACAGTGAGTGCAGGGCATTATTGTTGTTAATGCAACCCATGCCATGGATTTTTGTTTACATTGTCCAATAAATCACTATTTTGGCTATAGTTGAAATTTATTTGAAGCAATAATAGAAAAGAATATAAATGCACTCACTATATAAGAAATACTTTGATTAAAGGTAATAAACTGTAAAAAAAAAGATTCCATATATCCAATAAGATTTCATGTATCCAATAAGTTTTAGCTTTTCTAAGCTAGGCAAATTGCAAATAAAATATATTTGTGTTTGTTCAATCTTGAACAAGCGGTAGAAATGGCAAACTTTTGCACTTCATGCATGCAAAATACGTAATTCTGCAAACTTCTTACAGATTCACAATTTATATGCTTAGGATCACTAGGAACACCTGCAAATATTTTTTCAAGAATATCATCCGAGTATTAAAAAAATATCATATTTATTCTGAGGATCAACGGACCAAATTTACGCTTAATTTGAGATGATCGATCACAATTAGATGCAGAAACAAAGCAGCATAGTTTATGAATAAATTTATTTTATGTTAATGTATAACATTAAAAGTTTAGATTTTTTGGGAAATTGCTATCCGTTTTGGACCTTGTATCAACACTCAATAAAGAAAGTAACCTTAGGCTCAAAACATAGTCGGCCTCCATACAAAATTTTCGCTACCAAACATTTGGTCATGACGTCACTAAATATTTGCCACCGAATTTAAAGTATGAACCGGTTACAAATATTTGATGCAATGTATATGGCAATTCAATACATGTGTAATTTAGAGCAAAATTTTATTTTGTCTCAACTCGGTGTTGAAATTATTTTATTTGGAGTCACTCGTCATTTTGACGTCACATTAACCAAATGTTTGGTAGCGAAAATTTTTAGAAAATGACCCATTTATTTGGGAAAACGCTCTCATTTTGCATACTCTTGGATCCATTTACACAGGGTACTTCCATAGTCCCAACCAGTGACTCTCTCAATAGAGTCACAAGAAAGTCAATTGACATCGTACAGTCATGAGCTGTAAAAGTTGTTTCATCAATTTTTAGTAAACTAAGTTTACATGCAGGACCCACACATTCACTGAAATGATCCACAATGACTTTGGAATATTATTGTGAGTATTTTAAAATACTAGAGTAAATTTTAAACCAAATTTGGGTAAATTTTTTGTAGAGCACATGGTGGCCGCCTTCTTGGATTTTGACAAACTTTTATCAAAAAAATGCATTTAAACTCAACTGAAGCTGGTAAAGGCCTGTTATATGTTGTTATATACTAATGAAAATATACTGGCATACTTTTGGTAAATTTATATGCTCTCTGAAAGAAGATATTGACTTATGAAATTCGTGTACAGAGAAGGTCAATGGACTTGAGCGTGTACTTACCTAGTAAGTAAGGATACGTGTCGGATCTAGTACTTCCATATTGCGAAAATGAAACCATCTATATACAGGGGTGTGAAATCTCTTCTTTTGAGCTGATTTCATTGTTTTTTAAATTTCCTGAAGGCAAAATTTTAGCTCTTTCATTTTCAACCATTTTTCACAAATGTCAATGCTTTTCCTGTTTTTGTGCAGAGATCCTCATTTTCCAAAAAATGTTACTCTCACCCCTGTATATAGGATAAACAAACAAAAAATCATACCATACTTTATTCTTTTCCTGTTTTATTAAATAATGTACCAAATTAACATTATGTAAAAGGGATAAATGTGAAATAAAAATATAGAAGTACTGCACTATGTTCTATTTTTTCATTCATTTAATTAATCACACACCATTTTATAATTGAGGACCCTAGAACTAGAAGGGGGTTAAGTCACATTGAGTACAAACTGAGAAAAACGGCACGAACATAAAATAATTTGTGTAGTCTTGAATGGTATTGCTGTATTTCGCAGTGACTTTTACGCATGTTCTGATCATCAAATTACTACAAAACTTTTACAGAATGTAGAAATGAGAATTCTGTAGCAGGAAATTGACACAACTCAATTTTCAAGATTTTGTGACTTAACCCCCTTTTAGTCCTAGGGTCCTCAATTGGTAGTACAAAAATCATCAATTATCTGCTATTTAATAATGAAAATCTTTTGGATTTGGCTATTACGATGAAAATTTTCATCCATGTAATGCTCAAGTCAGCTATAGCAATAACAATGCTAATTTGATGAAAGAAAAACGTCCAGTACATCATCTAAATGATATTTGTATTGCCATGATGAAAGTGTCGGTAATGGTGGTATTGAGAAGTCCCATCATTGCAGATGAGGATTATGACCTTTATTTCGTTGTTGAGTACTCTATTAAGTGTGTGGTAGAGCATGTCATTGTATTTACTTGGCTAATCAGCATGAATGAACCTCAAGTCAATTTAAATTAAGTTTAATGCAGATTCAAAAGGTCATATACTGGATCGAGTAGCGCTGCTGTACATGTGGCTTTATTCAAATCCATTTATAGCTTTTGACCCCAAAGATGATGGGGCAATCTATACGGAGTGCAGATCCAGATGCATGCGCATCTCAGAGATCCAGATCTGACATCCGCATCTCTTTAGACCACTTGCGTGAGTAAGCAGAGTGCTGTACAGCATATCCGGATCTGACGCCTGTGTAGCCAGTCTACTGCAAAGCGACCAGACCCCTTGAGAACACTCAGAGGGACAATTCTTATTTGTGATTCAAATTTGGTCCAGGTCAGGTAAAGAGCAAAGGGTGATTAAAGCTCTTCCCATAATACACAGCAACATTTCAGTAAGCCCAATAGAATGTTCACCAAGGTCACTCCACTACTACATTCATTTGAGTGGTAAACATGTTGAATTTACTCTTATTTCAAACTGTATTTTGGGAATGAAAAACTCTGTCGAAGTGAGATTTGTTTACGGTAATATCAAGCTGTGAATATCCCCTTTCTGAAGGTCTTTTTCATTCACACTTCGACAACATAATAAATTTTCTATAGCAAGTTTTCAATCAGTAGTTTTATCATATAAGTCTATGACAGTTGTTCACTCAGTGTGTTGTTTACAAGCTGTGGAAAAAGCAGTTTGAATTGAATGGTGGGAAGTACGTAGAACACCCTCTGGGTAATGATTCTGGAGTTATAAGACAACAAACAAACATATCTTGTGAATTATAGTATGATTTGTCCTTCAAAGAACCGGGGGGTTGGGAAGGGACAAGTATAATGTTGCAGGCATAGGGCCATACAAAACAGGGGGCACTCCTGATTCACCCTTTAATCCTCAAAAACAACCCTAATTCACCTTTTTCTTGGTCACACTATGCCTGCATTATTATATTGACTGTAAAACTGAAAAGTTCTGTGTGCATTTAAGATGGGTACAAACATTTCAAATTGGTAAAAATCTAACTTTTGTCTGAATAGCACTTTAACTTGCATACTTTAAAATCTCAAAATAGTGCACCTTTTCCAAGTTGCAATTTTGTCCCATATTTTTTATATGGTTTATAAGATATGTAATTGATTGCCTGTTTCTGATATATAACGAATGTTACTTTCATTTTAGTTTCTGATTAGTGATGTAGACCTCTTGGTATTGTGGTAAGGAACATGTTTAGGAGCAAAACATGAGGTGCACTATATCGAGATTTTAAAGTATATATGCCCACTATCTCAAAATAACAAATCCAGTTTTTATGGGAAGATATGTAGTGAATAGTCACAATTAATAATACTGTTTCACGTGATTGACTTTTTGTACAAGCTAGTGTCCTGAATACATTTTATATGGTAATAAATAGTTTATCTGGGAATATATCATATCCAGAACTTGCATATTTCGTTAACACATTTCAGTTGAGGGGAATTGTCAGATAGAGAAGAACATGATTATACGAGGGGGTATCAAAAAGTTTTAAAGATCACCCAGAAGGGAAGAAGCTATATCAATAAAATTTTGTAAGATGGTCACTCCTCCGTATGTACATTATGGTGCAAAAGTCTTAATGGCATTTATACTCTCTATACAGGTGGCGATAGACGTCAGCCACCTAGCCCGGTAACCAGATAAATTGTGTGGAGAAATCTGAGATTCTTGGCTTGATTGAATCCCTGTAAGTGAAGGGTTACAGCCCAGTAAATCTATGATGACATGGCCAAAGTTATTTTTAATGTTTTATACCATGGTATAGGATATGATCTCCTCTTTTCATTGCTACTAAAATTATGGAGATCTGCCAACAAAAGACGTCATTATGGTTGACCTGACAATATTGATTTTTATGGAAATACAACATGGATTTTTTGGCTAAAATTGTTGATTTGTGGACAATCAGTTTTAAGTCGGAGGAATGTGTTAATTTGCACAGTGGCTATGCAAAGATGACTTTAGGGTCAGATAATAAAATGATTTTCTTGGGCTGTATTTCTTCTTTGTGATCTTTAAAACTTTTTGATACCCCCTCGTAGATCTATCACTTTTTTGTAGACTGGAACACCTTGTGAAAGAAAGAAAGAATTCTTTAGGCTAATCGCCAAGGATAACCCAAGAAAGCCTCTAATGAAGCTTATTTCCATTGGGGTCCAATATCTTTCTTTAATTAAATCAGTTTTGGATGCAGGAGGAATACCGGAGTACCCGGAGAAGAACCTGCGGAAGCAAGCATGGACTGAAAACCAAATGCACATACAGCGCAAATGCACAACGCTAACCCGCCTCCCCATGCTGTTAATGGAAAAAAATCCTTGAATTTTGAGCGATTGAATTGCACTGTAAAAATGGAAATTTTAGCTCAGCAATTTTACGCACAGCCAATTAATAATCTATCCAGTGTGTTAATTTTCCAGGGAATTAGTGTGTGTTTGTATACAAAATTCGTCATGTGAGTGCAAGAAAGTCATATCTGCAATGGCTGCCGTAAGTTATATTTATTTTGCAACTTGTCACAAGAATGTGAAAAATCCATCAAAATTTCACTGTCTTATGTCAGTGGTTCCAGTGGTTTTGAAATGGTTCTTCAGGTGACACCGTCACCTGAAGAACCATTTCAAGAACCACTGACCCAAGACTGGAGATTAAACAGTATGCAATCAAAATTTATGACAAATGGCAGCTAATGCAGATACGACTTTCTTGCACTCACATGACGTAAAAGCCTGTGCCACTTGTGCTGAAATCAATCTTCAGTTTCCCTGGATATACTTTGATCAACACTAAATAGGCGGGAATTATGAGGCTTTTTTCAATCTGCAAGTAAACATAATCCCACTAACACACGCCCCGTAGATACTGACGCGCGATTCACACATACAATGCGCGCTGTGTTTCCTGCAGTTGTGCTGTGTTCAGCTACGCACACGCTTAGCTGTATTAATTCACGATGTGAAGAGACCCGCCTATTTGGTGCTGATCAAAGTATAGTATAGTATTGTAGTTTTGCGACTTAAATGACTGCATGGTGACCCTCTTTACAAAATAGGCTAAGCAAATAGAAATTAAAGGATACCCTCCTTTAATTTGTACCATAGATCATCTGCATTGATATAATTCTCATGCTTGATTGGTAAAAAGAACCTTCCAATCTGTAATAAGGCCAAGCAACAAAAATAACCAGTTGATCGTCCGGACTTTTCCAAAAAGTTAGTGAGGGAGGCCCTTATTATTTGTTATTTTGTTAATTTCCAAGATGGTCGCCATGTCCAAGATGGCCACCATAACATATTTGAAGATGATATTATGGTATTTTTCAGGTTATTAAAGTGCAGCGAGGATCCTGTCCACTTGTCAATACTAATTAAAACATGTTTTATTGATGTTTTTGTTTTGTTTTGGGGATTTAAAAAATATAAAAAAAATTGGTGCGGCGTCCAAAATCGGAGAGGGAGGGAACAATCAACTGGTTATTTTTGTTACTTGGCCTAACAAGGCACATGTTACAATTGGCCCAAATTCTTCCAATACACAAAAGCAGTCTTTGTATGGTTATAAAAGTCCCTCTTATTTGGTCTTTGTCTTCTTAGCATCCCCATTTGCAGCCCCATTTTCAGTGGATTTCCTTTTAGTAGATGCAGCACCGCTATCAACATCTTCTAGTAGCTGTGGGTCTAGTTTGTTTGCCATGTAGTGTGTCCAAAGTGTCATCTCAACCTTGTGAGCAGTCCATGAATTAGACGAATCTGATTGAATAAGAAGACAGACATATTTGTCATGTGAGTGCAAGAAAGTTGTATCTGTAATGGCTGCCATATGTTATTTTTATTTTATAACTTAACACTAGGATGTGTAAAATATATAAAAAAATTCTCTATCATATGTCAGTGACTCTTGAAATGGTTCTTTAGTTGAAGAACCATTTCAAGAGTCACTGACATCTCTATCATATGTCAGTGGCTCTTGAAATGGTTCTTTTTTTATATATTTTACACATCCTAGTGTTAAGTTATGAAGAACCATTTCAAGAGCCACTGACCCCAGACTGGACATTATTAAATGTACAAAATACAGATTTATGACAAATGGCAGCTATTGCAGATACGGCTTTCTTGCACTCACATGACGTATTGAAGTTTGAGATTACACAGTGGTTCATCAAAAATCACTAACGATGATTCCAATCATCCATGTGGCATATTTTTAAGGAGTATGGACAAATTTAGTTTCAGTTCTAAACAGAGGATGATTTAAGACCTTCCCACAATACATAGTAACAGCTCAATGGGCATGAATGAACTAATGGAATCTTCATCCAGGCTAAATTACCACTGCTGTGTATTATATGGGAAAGATGTGAAATTTCACGCTAAATTAAACTGTATTATTGGTGTCAAAACTTTAAGCGACCGAAAATGTGTTTAAATGTTCACAAAGCTAGTAGTATGACCTTTCTCAAGGTTGTTATGAACTGATAAAATAAAACAATTAATATTAACTAAACTAGCAACTAAGATTAAACACAATATTTTTTTTCTATTTCACTTGATTGTGTTATAATGGATGGACATTTATAGAGAATAAAAAATAAGATTTATTGGGTTGCCTGCTATATATCATCTTGTAATAGATGGGCCTACATTATTTTGAGTAATGAGTGCCCCCACAGGGGTGTCAATTATGAAAAAATAATGTACGCTCACCCATTAGGCCAAGAAAAAAAAATGTTATATTGCCCTCAGCGACTGACCCTATTCAAAAATTAAAAAATATATATTGGGTCGGGAAAGCACCTAATTTTGCTCAGATTGGGTGTTTTTTTAGAAAATATTTTGAAAATAGTGAAAAATGCACCCAAATTTTGTACTTTAGGTGCTTTTTGAAAAAATAATTAAAAAAAAAAAATCAGACCGATTGACTCAATTTTTCAGGTATCCCACTTGAGGGCAACACAACAATTATTTTTTTTGGCCTTAGGAGACGATAGATGACAGACGAAACAATTAATATTATCTTTTTTTCTCTCATTCGTAGTCTCATTTTTGAGTAATTTTAAAACCAGAAGTGAGTCAATTATATTCAAAAAATAATAGATATTTCATTATGGGAAAAGTGTACACCTGTATTCAAACATGAAATATTCCAAATCGAGTATAGCAGTACGTGTTGGATGTGTGGGTATGTTTACACCATGCTGTAATTTTCAAAGGGCGGCTCCACTGCGTTCAAGGCTAAACATACTGTCATATTGCCTCATAATGGATGCAAAAAGGAAGTAAAATCGCACTCAGGGACTAATGCTTGTCGCTTCCGGTTGTCATGGTGGCAAATTTACATGTCGCTGAGTTTATCGATATGACAAAATGTTGTTGCACGGCAAGATTTTTCGAGTTGAAATGAATTCAACATTCAAAGCAACAACATGACAAAGCTACAAAAGTGTGAAAGGCAGACGACAAAGCTATAACCCAGCAAAGCGACAATAAGTATGAAAACAGCATAAGAATATGCTAATCATGGTGGACTCTTTAAGAAACACACCCCAAACCCAATACATACATCGAATAGAATGGCAAAACTGCACTACTTGCATGCATTTCTGGGGTGAAGTTGCCAGTTAAAGGAGCATGGTCCGATTGCATTAACCTTTTTTCAAACTTTTTTGAGTTTTTTAAAATTGCCCATAAAATCAAACTTGTTTAACTGATTCAGCTAAAATTTGAAACTTAAACTTCTTTTAGGGCCATCTTTCATATGACATTGAAAAGTACATTTTGCTAAATCGAACCAAGCTCCTATAAGCTCTGGTACTAACCAGCTTTGAACCACTGACTAGCCCACATGGGTTATTATGCATATTATTAGCATTTATATCTTTCCTCATGTTATTATTGTCTTTTTCACCTTGGCCATGTAACAAACTAATAAATCACATTGTCTTTAAAGTTTTATCATCGAAGAAATGCAATAGCACGATATAATGTATAATTTTAAGTCTCACCTTCTTTGTTTAGTCTTTTAACACAGTCTTTGACAGCCTTTGTATACCTATCATAGTGCGCAGGAGTGTATGCTAATGGAGACAAACCAGGTATTGCTAGCATACTTTCATCTGCCATAAAAGGAGCATGTTCTGGCGCACCGGCAGCTAAAACAGCTGAAAAAATAGTCATGAGAGATTGTCATCCTCAAGTCATCTAAAAAAAACCCACCTTTTCATTCTGGGCGGGACCAAATCGCACCGTGCGTGAACAACAAACCAATCAAATCAAATCGATCATTATGTCACACTGCAACAGAACGGACAAATCACGCAAGCTCACAAGTATCGTCTGAGTTGCGTCTGAACTTTAACCTCGCGCACAAGACGCGTAAAAATGAAAAGGTTTTCTTCACACGACTTTAGTTTCAAAATTCAGACACAGTTACAAACAATTTTATTAGCACTTCAAGGCATTTTTTATTGATAGATGTTTCAATCAACACTTCTGGAATTCAAAAATTAACCTGTTTGTTATCATGGACTGGACGTTACAACAATGAATGTACAATATCTCAGCTGCATGTACGATAACAAAGTGCTGGCGAGTATAGCTGAAAACGGACCTACGTCATACGCAGCACAGTCGTCTAAATATAACTTTTGAACTTCGCGTGTGGTGAAAACAATCAATACTTCAACCAGGCACTCCTTCATTTTCTTTTTCTTTTTAGCGTGAAAGAAATCTGTGAAATGAAAAGGTGTTTGTCATCTTGTTGTGGTTTGAATTCCACAAATCTCACATGATTTTGGAATTGAAATATTTTGAAAATTTGCTAAAATCAATCAAAATTTCCAAGAGCTGTCATTTTCTCCATTGAGTTGAATGGGAAGTCGGCAATTGTTTTCACCGCGCTATATCGGACAAAGGTCCCGGATGTAAACAAGACGCCCGGATGTCCGCGCTTGCCTATTCCCAACTGTTGCTTACCTGATGCTGTTGCAGGGCCTACTGCCTTGAGTACTGTGAGTTCTTTGATTGCTGCGGACACATTGGGAAGTTTTTTGAAGGCCTTCTTACTGGACGACTCTACTAACTCGGCACTGTTGGACTTGATCATCTCTTGAAGTCGTGGACGGAATTTACCTCGCTGAATGGTGAAAAGTTTGAATGTACAAAAAGAATTTTTTGATGATTTATGATAATTTAATTTCTCTTAACAAGTTAATTGCAGATATACTGATTTAACATGAAATTTATCCAAGACCTAGAGGGTATGGTATTCTGACTGGGTAACCATCCACGTTACCAAAAAGGCGAGACCTGAACAGGTCTCAAGACTGGCAATTTAGGGTGTCAGAATTGACCTGGTACTCTGCAAGTTGACTCTTTCTGATAGGGTATCAAACTAAGAAAGATTGGTTTATTTAATGACAATGGTATATTAAATTGCCAATAAAAGTATTTCAAATACTTAGAAACACTTCTTAAAAGTGTTCATATGGTGTACAATTACATTTTACCTATGATTTCTGGTAATAATTATTTTGTCACATTTTCCTTTGCGTACGGTCTCAGAGGGTATTCATTTAAACAGGTATGATCCCGAATAGTGTATTCATTCAAACATACGGTATCATTTCATCAATTTCTGACAATTGACAATTTTTGGTCTCACATAGAATCACCTTCGGAACTCGGGTGGTTACCCAGGCAAAAATATCAGTTACCCACCCCCCTGGTTAATAAGACTTGGTATCAATTTTTGTAAAAAAGTTTTTGACAGGAATGTGCAGCAAAGTATCACTTTTTCAAACTTAGGGAGAAGGTTTTTTAAAATTTTGACCAATTGACAGGTACATTGATTACAGGGGGGGGGGGGAGTGGGAGGGCTCAGTTGTGACTTATGCTATGGTCACATAAGCAGAAGGAAGCCGCAACACCGGTGCGACATCAGTGAATGCTTGCGATGCCCGGTTGGTCACAGGTCGGCGCCCGGTGGTTATGTGACCATAACTGAAGACATAAGCCGCAAGGTTTAAACTCAGAAATAAATTCTTGTGGCATGCTTCTGGCGTCTCTACGGCTCACGGACACCATTCGGTCTCCGTATGGACACTGTTCGGACACGGATCGGTTATCGGCCGGTGTCCAGTCGGTGTTCGCTGAATTTTACCTGATATGTGACCGTAAACACATCGTAACCTTGCCACAAGGTTATGTGACCAGGGTATTAGTAAGCATGCAAGACCCAGAATATTTCAAAATATTGTGACAAACAAAACATCACCCTCCCCACTTCACCTGCAATTATTTTGAAGCTGGTAGCTTAAATAAAATATTTATAGAGGATAGCCTCATCATTATCTAGCACTGCTTTCCATAAGGGTCCTCTGTCAGATGGTCAGATTTATTTGCCAGTTATAGATGCAGGAGAAAAAACAGAGCGCCCAGAGGAAAACCTGCAGAAGCAAGTTTGGACTGGCAACCAATTGCACATACAGCGTCGATACCGGGGATCGAACCCACATCAGCATTGGTGCAAAGTGAGGGGATTGCCGATGCGCTACCTGCTTCCCAAAAAATTATATCATAAGTTCTATTTGCACCCCCATGAAAGGCAAGCGTGCTAATGCATTTACAAAAGAGTCGACACATTGACTGATGGGGCAAAACCAATTGAGTTGAATCACTTCTATCTATGTCAACCACGGTCGGAAGCCATGATGAATCTTTCCCACTGCTGTCTGTTTAGCACGAGTTTGAGAAGTTCATTTTGATCAATGATAGATGAATCACTTACTGAGAGTTTCCATGTCATAAGTTTGGTGATTTCTTCATGTGTGATATATTTCTCTTTTCTACTTTGGATTGATGCTGACAAATCTTCTTGATACCTGTAAAAAAAATAAAGTACAAATCTTTATTGTGTTATGGTTTTTAGTTTGGGTCTTCTCAATATGTGATATCATGCGCATCTATTGTCATTGGTAAACCAAGCCATGGGTGTATTTCAAAATGAGTTATGAACTTTTGTAAGTATGACAAAGACACAAACTGTTTGTAAGTACTAGATTCTATTGCAAAGTGGGGAACAACCGATTAAATGCATTTATAAATACTGTAAAACCACTTAATTTTGCTAGGGATTTAATTTCGCTAGACCGAAAAATTCGCAAAATTAAATCCCTCGTGAAAATTATATTTTGCATTGCAAATAATGGTCATTGTTCCAGATTAGTGATATTAAATCCCAGCTAAGTTGCTGCTCATTTGAAATTCGCGAAATAAAGTACCCGCGAAATTAAAGTGCTTTACAGTATCTTTGTTAGCCTACGATCAACTGTTATTCATCCCAAGCATTGTATATATATAATTGCAATTTTGGAATTCACTATAATTATGGTTTATTATGAATTATGAAATAGTACTAGATGAAAGTGACTACCCATATGTGTTGCATAAATAATGCGAGAGCTCTTTAAAGAGTACGACTGCTGTTTGATATAATTCAGTTATTACGCACGTTTTGGAAACCTACAAACGTTCGTAATTCTTTATGAAATAAACCCAGTGGCATTAACAGTCATTATTTCTTAATAAGATTATTCGTATCATCACTCGTAGCTCCGATTACTTTCATAATCTTTTGTGAAATGGATGTTACTATCATTCGTAGCCATGATCGTTTTTAGACTTATGAATGTACAGAAACTTACGATTAGAACTTACGATCACCTTGGTTCAGATTACACTGTGGGCATTATATATAACATGTAGGGCTGGGTGGGGGGGGGGACTCCAATATTTTTTGGTACATGTAGTGTGTACAGGTTTTACAAAAATTCAGAACTTACATAGGGCTTTTGAATTGATATTGTGGTAGGGTCTTGGAAACAGGTTTTCTTCTAAAATTAAGATTTTATGACCTAATTTTCCATAAAAATATAACTACAAAAGCTGAAATTTGCCAAAACAAGCTTGAAATTGCACTCTTTGAATAAACCCCATTAAAAGCAAGGTCTTGAAAAGAGCTTCATAATTAAAAAGAAGTCTTATTTGCAGCATATATTGGAATCTTAAAAACAAAACAAAAAACAGGATGATTCTAGCAAGGTTGTTCATAAGAACTTGAAGCCTGTTAGTAAGAGTGAATGAGCTATTAGACCAAACTTGACTACAGTAATTAAAATGTGGAAGAACTAAAGAATCAGCAAGTTTTTTGAGAATATAACTTGGAAGGTAATATTTGACACGACGAATTACACCACAACGTTTAG
>JXSR01S074079.1:46618-60254 GCA_000969725.1 Ophiothrix spiculata | reverse complement strand
CATTGCGCTCCAACAGCTGGTCCAGTTTTTCTGGGATCCAGTTCTCTCGCTTAACAACAGCGTAGTCATCCTTTGTGAACCAAATGTGGTCCCACTCTGTCTCATTAGTTGAACACGAATACATATTATTGGCAACTGTCTTAACTGCACCATGGCAAAGGCAGCGTTCTTTTTGCGACAAGGACCATTGGAGTGAACCATCTGAATTTAGTCTTTGTCGAAGTATACATATATGAGCAGAAACCTGGACTACATTAGAAGCTTAAAAATATTATATGAATAAAGAATCATAAAGTCAGAAACGTTCATCTATGGGGCAATCTACATGCAAATCCAGATGAATGCGCAAATCGTAAACCTCTTAATTGCAATAGACTGTGGCTACGCGGGCGTCAGATCCAGATCTGCTGTACAGCACTAGCGTACAAGTAAGCGGTCTACGGAGATGCGGATCTCAGATCTGGATCTCGGAGATGCGCATGGATCTGGATCTGAACTCCGTGTAGATTGCCCCTATGTTGGTATAACATGGTGAAATATACACTTCTGATCACAAGACATCATTGAGCTAAAGCCTACCTCTGTATTTTCAGACAATCACATATTATGACCTGTGAGACACCGTAAATAAGGGTTACGATCTGGGAAGTTTATTTTAACGTTGATGAAAACCGAAGAATGAAAAGTCCCTGGTATGTTTAACATGTGCGATTAACTTAGTGTAAAATTTCACCCAGGTAAAAAAATCATGTTAATAGGTAAGCTATTTTTTCTCTTTTGTTTCTTTTATATATATTGAAAACATTTGATGAGGATTCTTGAAATGCGGTCATCATTATCAGTTGGACTGATACATGTATGTAATTATTCTAATGATAAGTATTTCGAATTCAAATTTAGACTCAGGAAGCATGAAGGCTTGTAACTTTCAAATCAAATTGGATCTAAAATTTCTCAACATGAATAAATATTTAATGATTTTTTTGTTTATTTAACGTTTAATTTAATTTTACTTTCTTTTCCTGTATTTTCATTTTTAAAGAAAATTAAAACAAACACTAGAAATAAGGAAAATATTCTTCATTGGAGAGCATTTTTATACCAACCGATCTCCACAATTTCTGAATGTTTTCTTAACTTGAATGAAGATATGTTAATTCAAATATCGTTCAACATTTACACTAGCAATATACAACACAATTTTTATGTTTACATACCTTGAAAAAGTAACAAACAGATAATTTCAGTAAATATGTGATAACATAATGTATATTCCATGTTTCCTGTGTTAAAAACAGCAGATGCCAGGTATAAGAACACAGATTATATGGAACCAATTATACTTTGATTTATAACATTTACAACATCATCCAAAAAGCTATTGACATAATCGTTTCTGTCATACAATGGGAAGATTCAAATGTTACCTGCCCTAATTCTACAGATGAATATATGGATTAATCACGAACCTCATGCTCTTTGTTGCTGAAATCACGAACTTCTTCAATTTTGTATCTGATGATATGTGATTTATAGGCTAATAAATGCGCATTTCGTGTAGAGTGAGCCGAGTGTATTAGTAAGCTAAGATTATACTGAGAGTCAAGACATTACAATATGATGTTTACCCACCAATTCAGCTGTTTGCACACAAGATCTTGATTTGTTAAACTAGCAATAGGAATTTAACAAGCAATAGGAATTTAACATTATACTTTAAGAAGAAAACATAAAAGCATAGGAAGTTCCTATTTATGCAATTATAAACGCAGGTTATATAGAGCGAACTATTAGAAATACCAATTTTTAACTTACTAATAGCCTTTTAGAAAAATGTCATACAAATTACATTAGCGGTTTGATTCGTTTATTTTATTTATTTACTTTTTTCATTCTAGATTTTAAATTGCACAATCCTTGGCGATATCGATTGCAAGACAAAGATATGATCAAAGGAGTTCAAAATTGAGTTGACGTTCGTGTTTATTGCTGAAATGAAAACAATATTTTACTAAAATAACGATATTTGATAATGATTAAGTTGTTATATCAAATTGTGTTAAATGTCTAAGCATATTCAACTTGAGGTCGAGGTTTAAATAATCAAAGCAACAGACACAAAAAGAGAATAAAAGAAAACGTGTTTCAAATCACAAAGGCGTCTGATTAAGTTCGTGAGACCTACTTTGCTTTAATTCAATTAGCTGTTTGACTTTCACCAAATATTAGAAAGTCAGGATTACTTGCGATTCGATATTTGTATCTTTTACATCAAAGAAATATGGCAAATGGAGTTTATTGGCACTTATTCGGTAAAATCGTTTGTCTGGTATTTTGTCTAGGTATGTTAACATAAACTTATGCAACAGAGTTTAAATTCCCTTCTGTTGAAAAAGGATATATACAGAAAACAATATTTTGTACAGTTTGGATTTACATATAGAAATGATTTATGTAAATGTATTTTTCAGATTTAGACTACCATCTAAAAGTGGCACTTTAAGGAAACTCAACAATTAAAAATCTGACTCAAACATTCAAAAATGATCAAAATACATGTTATTTTCAGCTTTTCAAGAGGTTTTTGTTTCTGCTCACATTTGTGTTCTTCGAGAAAGACCAAATTCAGGCGGTGAACTTCAATGGTCGTTGCCGAAAAAGGAACGCTGTCTATGCCTTGGTGTAGTTCATGCCAGGACTGTTAACACAATCATTCATTCATGTAAAAACAATAAGATTGTACCAGACCTCTATTGGTATACAAAGGACTGTCGTGCTCTTATAAAACGAGAAAACTGGACTCCTAACCGGCTGGATAATTTGCTGGAGCGTAACAGTTATTGTTGTAAGTATTGCAAAACATATATTAACGAACAGAAACGTTTTATCTTAAATCTTTTGGCTTTTGTAGTTTGTATGATTGGCGAATTATTGCTCCAGAAGTAGGGGAGGGTGGTGTGAGTTGGCCCCCCTTTTGTTTGAACGCCCATGTATTGGAGAGGTCTAGAAGATTTTCCTGTTAACACAAGATAGATATGTACCCAAGCTATGTTTTATTTAATACTACGACTCTGCGGCTTATCGGGCCAACTCACCCCGCATATTTCAGCAATACATTTGTAATTATAGTCTGTTTGTATGAGCCAAATTTCACTTTTATTTTAGCAATGCACTTGTAATTATAGTCTGCTTGTAAGAGCCAAATTTCATTTTTTTATTTCAGTAATGCGTTTGTAATTATAGTCTGTTTGTATGAGCCAAATTTCATTTGTATTTCAGTAATGCATTTGAAATTATAGTCTGTTGTATGAGCCAAATTTCATTTTTATTTCAGCAAAGCATTTGAAATTATAGACTGTTTGTATGAGCCAAATTTCATTTTTATTTCAGCAATGCATTTGTAATTATAGTCTGCTTGTATAAATCACATTTCTTTGAAAAATTCAATGTGGCTGTCATTTTGAAACTGAAAAACGGATTTTTTAATTTTTGATTCATATGAATTGTATTGAGTTGTTGTATCACTGAGTACGATTTTAAAGATATTATAATGTTGAGAACATTGTTTTTAAAGCGAACAAGATCATGGGTCATGAGTTTAAGTTCCCACTTATACCCTTATGCTCTTAAATGTTATGCAAAGAAATTAAGTATTTTGCTTCATTTGAGTCAATGGCTACTTGAATTTTTACTTAAGATGTGGATTCATATAGTCTTAATATGCTCAATTCATCAATGTGCACCGTACCATTTGTAAGAAGAAATTGAAGATTGCAGTTAAAGGGGTTAAGGGCAGCTTCATACGGCTGTTGTCTATCGGTTCTGGGCGGTTCTGTGCGGTTGGCCTTTGTTTATTCAAGTTAACCGCCAAGAACCGGCAGGCAACCGTCGGTTCAGTTTTGAAGCGACCCCTAAAAGTGGTTGTTACTCTTGACTGAATCTAGATAAAACATTTAGGCCAAAGAAAAAAATAGTCTGTCTCAGCTTCCCGCGCGCATAGCTTTTAAAAATCCAAATTTAGCGCATTTTTTTTTTTTTTTTGAGAGAGAGAGATTTTCATCTTTTTGTTCTACTACTGGAAAAAGTTAAATAAACAGCCGCGAAGAAAAAAAAATTAGGGGGTTGACCTTAAGTAAGCTGAGACAGAGTTCTTTTTTTGACCTTATAATAAATTAATCAAATTTTCACAAAAATGAATATTAAAGAAATGATTCAAACAGATACGTAGCAACAGATACGTAATTTAAGAATAGGGAATACAATGGTTCAAACATCAAGTATTTTTAAACATCTCCCATGCACTGTTTCTTCTTCAGAAACCATAAGAGTTTATGATTTCGTTATGTTGCTGGGCATATTAATCAGTTGTTTATATCATCCGTAGTAAAAATGAAATCTCACTAATGAATCAATATATACAGATGGATTTTCAAATAATCTTGTCGTAATATCCTTGCAGATGTAGATGAGTGTTCTTCAAACCCCTGTCCGAAAGGAAAATGTTTCGATCAGTTTGATGGCTTCGTTTGTAACTGCCATGAAGGCTTTGAGGGTATCAACTGTGAAATAGGTATGTCCTTACAAAACTGACAAATAAATTTCCCTGACATTTTTTAACAACGTAATAAGGTTATCGTGATCGATATCTTACTATAGGCCCATAACCATTTACAAATTTCATGTTCACCATGTAACAAAACGTTTTATATTACTCTATCCACTAAACAAAATCCAATAGGTTATACTGAAAGAAGATAAAATATAAGGAAAAATGAAATTTTACCCTAAACAAATTAACCTTCAATTTCATTCATTTTTTTAATATTACCTCTTAATACTCTTATTCAAGATATCCTATGATGATCACAATAATCAACAATGAGTACAAAACCTTATAGCAAAAAACTCAATGTAATGCAAGTATTTGTCTAACTTTATATTATTTTAAAAGATTACAATCTTACAATCTATCAACAAATATTGATTGTTCTTTACCAAAAAATAAATACATACATTTTGACAAATACTTTTCTGAGCAAGCAACCAATTGCGTTAAATAAAACATGATTTTTAAATGTGTAATTCAGATATTGGAAATCCAGTCATCCAATTGGAAGTATCAAGCATCACTGTTTACACTTCGGATCGCAGCGACAACGCCACTGCCAGTGTAAATTGGACAACTCCTTATACGACAGATAATTCAGGAATAGTAAATTTAACGTCGACTCATAAGGCTGGGTCACTTTTTCCAATCGGCACGACAAATGTTCAATTTATATCAACTGATTCAGATGGAAATCAAGCTGTCGCAAACTTCACTGTTATTGTCATTCAAAGTAAGTACTTAAAGAGACTAGCCTAGATTCCACTTAAAATTAAAAACTTATGGAAATTCTTTAAATAAAGTTTAAAAGTGTAGTAAAATCCAAAAAAATATAAATACACAGAAACAGTGGCGTAGCTAGAGGGGGGCCGTGGGCTCCCATTACTGACCGTCCGTCGGTTAAGAAACGCCCGTCGGTAAACTTGAGCCGACCGGCCGCAGGCCGGGCGGCGATACCGCATAAACTGTCCATCGGTCCAAGCGGCCGTAGGCCGCCAATGTCGGTTTCTGCAAAAACCATCCCATATATATGATTTTCACAGCATTTTGGCACCAATATAACTACATAAATCCAAAAATGTTTCATCTAGCCTTCCTGCAGTGTGTCAAAATGCTAAAAACCTGGAGCTTCCGGGGGCTTCGCCCCCTTGACCCCCACCAGAGGCCCTAAGGCGGGCCCCTTGACCCCACCCGTTATTCGCTCCGTTCACTTCGTTCGCTCCGCTCGCATGGTCAATAAAATTCTGTCGGTTCGTTTTCATATTGTAGCCCCCCCCCCCTCTTTCGATAACTTTATCTTTTCACTTTTAACTTTTTATTAGGGTTTTACGACACATCAACACTTCTGTGTTATTTAGTGTCAAAACGGGTTTTTTTCATAAAATTTCAATAACACAATTATTATAACATCTTCACCTGTATGTAAAGTCCTTCCGATGTCTGTTCCTTTTATATCGCGAGTTCTTTGAACAGTAGAATGTTCAATAATTGTTCTTTCAATAACAGTCACTACAGATATGTACACAGTCTATACAGTCGATAGATTGTTTCAAACATCTTCATCAATATTAATCAATTAGTCTCTACAGATACAGTCGATAAGAATACTTCAAACATCTTAATCAGTATCAGTCGATCCAACAATGATGCCATCAACAACTGTACATTCAATATTAGCTTCGACACTCCAACGTCTATTCCTTTATCTCGAGTTCTTTCAACAATAGATACAACAATATTCATTCTCTCAACAAATGTCTCTAAAGATATGTGTACAGTCCAAACAGTCGACAAGAATGTTTCATCAGCATTAGTCATTCCAACAACAATGATATCCATATCAGAACTAACGATATTATCTTCGGTCACTTCGTTCAATAGAAGAAATTGATCTATACGTTAAAAACTTTAAAAGTCACTTTAAAACATTATACAAAATTGGTCCCCTTTTAGTCGCCTCTTATGACATGCAGGGGATACATCGGGCCTATTCTACAACCCCGGACCCGCACGGGGCCCCACTTTCGATAACCTGGCTACGCCACTGCATAGAAATGGCTCAAATTGACAGCGAATTGATTTGCAATATATCTATATGTGATGGTGGTGTGACTATCCAGTGTTTTCTAAATCCTAAATTTGTACCTCAGATGGATTTACCAGATAAAAGATCAAATGAAGCTCTTGGAGATAAGTTAATACATATCAAAAGAGAAACAAATTTATCAAAAAATAATTTTGTTTACCCATCACAGGTGTAGAAACAAGATCTTTTTAAGATTTGAAACTAGAAACACTTTTTCAACCATTTTTTGTCGCCGGCGACAAAAAATACAGCTGGTAAATAATTTCATTTTTTTCCTCTGTTACACAAATTCAGCGGAAACTACTGGTAGGATATGTTAGTATAATCATGTACTATCGATACATGTGAAAAAAATCAGCGGACAGGATCTAGGCCAGTCCCTTTAATATAGAGAGTACGCCAAAATATGTCTGATGTCTCTCACTGTAATATCAGTCAACATTTCTGTAGTATAACATATGGACAGCAAAGCCACTCCTGGATATCTTACCAACTTGCTATAGGTATAAAATGTAGCATGAAATTTTCCATGATGTTATGTCAAATCGACACCAGCTGTTAACCGCCCGGAACCACCGGTCTGGCTGTTGCTATTGTTCTGAACAACGACGACCGCCAAGAACCGATGGTTCCAACAATCAACCGCCGGTTAATATTTGAAGTGGCCCCTATAGCCTATAATACGTTTGAAAACTGCTTCGTAATTGATCAATGAAACAATAGACTCACCAGGTATGCTCTGTATGCAGCACCACAAGACACGACCATTTGAAGTATATTATTCCAATAGCGGCAAAACAGTTTCAATTACCCCGTGTGCTCTGATGTGTTGTGCTATTAATTGGCGTGACCTCGGTTATTTAGAAACTGTTGAAAAAGGTCAATAGATGTGTTGAGATTTCAAATGGTCGTGTAGAAGGAGCATTTTCACATGGGATCAACGGATTTACGTGACTTCCGAACCACGAAGCAATTAGAGTAAAGTTTCTTGGTTTCAGTCATTTATTCCCCATACAATTAACGTATGGTAACAACGTCCATCATATCCATATATATGGTAGAACTATAGGATCAATGCATAATTAATTCTAAAAATAATGATTTGCATATTATGACGTACTTTCGCAGTGTAAAAAAGTAAAAGTAACCTAAAAACCATATTTTAAGTTGCCACAATATTATGTATATATATTTTAAAGCGACACATGTATTACGTTAAATAAATAATGAATGTGAGTATTATATTATTCAGCTTTTTGGAGCGAGTGGAATGATTGGCATTGCAGTCAAGAATGTGGTACCGGTACAATGATTAGAACCAGAGATTGTGAGTCACAGGATCCCGTAGATTGCCCTGGACAAAGTCAAGAAAGTAATGGCGCAACTTGTGTCAAACGTAAGAAATAAATATCGGCAAATCAGTCAAAACATTGTACAGGGTGGACAAATAAAAGCGTTATTGAAGTTCAAGAGCATATAACTCAAAATTAGAAAGGAATTTGGAAATAATTTTAGTATATTAAATTAGTATGATATCTTTCCCGTATGTTGTGAAAATTTCATTTCAAACAAAGTTTGCATTGGGTAACAATTGACATTTGAAAAATGAAAACCCAGTTTGTCCACAGGCGATTCTATGGCATTCATGTTTTCAATACTAATTCAATGTAATGCGGACCACGTGTCGCAATATTAACTTTAAAATCTTTTTTTTTTTTTGTATCATGGTATCAAGTAGGATCTCCTCTTTCCATTGATACCAGTATCATGAAAATCGGTCTAGGCCCAGCGTAATTATGGTGTCACAAACTACTTATGGATATCAGGATTTTGGCAAAAATGGCCAACTCAAGAAATGAAAGTTACTATTTTGAAAATCACTGCAGAGTAAGGGCTTGAAACTTTTGCAGTAATAATTTGTGACGTCATCATGGTCATAATTATCATAACGCCTTAACCGATTTTTATAATTTTGATATCTATAATGGAATGAGGAGACTCTAAACAATAATATGATATCAAACAATGTCAATTTTATAGTTGATGTTTATTCAAAACATAAAAACATTATGAATGCCATAGAATTGCCGTTGATGACAAACTGGATTTCCACCTTTTATCACAAATGTCAATGGTTGCACAACACAACTTTTGTTTGAAATGAAATTTTCACCATACACGGGCAAGATGTCACATTTGATTATGTTATGAATATTTTAAGATTATGTTGTAACAATTTTCCGATTTCGAGTTCAACGCGCCTTTGAACTTCAATAACACTCTTTTTGATCCACCCTGTATCTATGTATTATAGTCAAGACTTCCGAATAAGGACATCATAACTGGCAGATGGATAAAAGCTGTAATTAAAGATACCAAAACAGAGAAAAGAAGCAAGAATTCTCATTATTACCATTCTTTTTATTACATTACATCAAACATCACATTATGTAATATAATCCGGTGTGAAAGTAAGCGTAGTCCCCTGAAATGGTAGTCCGCCTTCAATAGACCATAACGGAATAAAGCGTGAAACTGATGTTGCGTGAGAGTTATTAGCCTATACCTTTCTCTACAACCTGGACAATAAGAACGGGGGAACTCACATTCATGCTACACCGGGGATAAATCGACATTCACTGCAAGCAAAATAGTGTTATAGTAAATGATTAAACTTTTTGTTTGCGTAACGGGCGTTTTCTTTGAAATGAAATTTTCATTGAATTTTGATTGATAAGATATAACACTTTATTATAAAGTATACTCGCAAATATTTCAATGTTGAAAAATACGCTCCCCAAGCAAAATAGGGGTCATTAAGGCTACAGTACCTAAACACGTCTCGCTCGTCTGAATGTCATGTTTACTGCAAGTTTTTACCTACTTACACATATCAGAATATCACGATTTTTGGCGTACACATTGAATAGAGTCTCTAGTTTATACATAAATGTAGAACTTTACTAGTGATTTCACGTCCAATATCAAGGTCAAAATGATACCTAAAGACTACTTCGAAAAGCTTTACCCTTTTTCGCCGAAACCTCATAATTTCATGATGTTCAAACAATTCGACTGGTTTCAAATTTTGACTGATTGTAGGCTTGATACCTCTTATTTAATTACAAACAATATTTCATAAATATACTGAGTTGATTTTGAATGACAATGTAACAAACCCGCGTTGTTTTGTCCGAAAATCCGGACGTGAATTACGACTCTGAGTTCGCCCTGTTTGAGTTGTGAATTGCCTGTTTTAAGTATCTACATTATCTACATTTTGTCTGATATACGCATTTGCATAATTTACTTACAAATTGAGCATTCCAATGAGGCAAAAATTGCAGTATTTATGTAAACAAAAGGAAAATACGGCATTCTTATATTTATGTTTTAGATTTTAGTTCACGATCTCAACGTTGCCTTGATAGCTCAGCGGTAGATCCCTCGCTTTGGTATTGCATGACAAAACCCCTGCCATAATCCATGATTGTTCGAGTCCCCGCAAAGGCAGTGAAAACTATTTATCTTTTCATGATTAAAAAATAGTTAGGATTCATTTTCCTGAGCAAATGGATTCCCTTTACTCTTTAATTCCATTAATACCAAGATCATAAAAATCGGTTAAGGCGTTACGTAATTATGAAGTCAAAAAAAAAGGTCCGGACCAAAGACATGAAAGATAACGATTTTTGGCAAAATGGCTACATGTTTTATAAAAGATAATGCTAATAAATAGAGAAAACGACAATTCTAAAAATCTTTTGGTTACCATGACCTACCCTTGGACTTTTTGTTTCGGGCATTTTAGTGCAATCGGAGATAAACCGTACCATACCCTCCTCCTTAGGAATACGAGGGATATGAGATTAAAGATTTTTCTCTTTCTCTTCAAATAGGTGATTGGTGTTATACGCCGAGACGATGCGGGCCAAAAAACATAGCATTGAACGGAAAACCTGGAAAATGTATTGGAGAGTGCTGCTCTTTGCATGGATGGTGCGGTGGTGGTGGCAGCTATTGTGGGTCCGCCAAGTATAGTGATAATCGTTGCTGTGGATTGACGTGTCCTACCTGCTGAATATTTCCCCACATATGCAACTTTGTCTTTGGGACTATCCTAAATTTCTCTTAAAATTACAAAAGCAGGATGGAATAATTGTGTTTGGGATTTCAAGTGTTGTTTTATGTATTTTTAGCTTTTGATATTAACTGTGATATTTATCTTAACATAAAAATCATTATATAGTACAATGGAGCCAACACGGATAACTACTTCTAATCTACTGCTATTCTACAAATATTTTCGACATTGCTGTCATCATCAGCTTTACATCTGAAACAAAGCAAAACCAATAAAGGGTTTTGAATGTCAAGCAGATATATTTCACAAAGATTACAACTAACAACTAAACTAAAGCTACTTTAAGGGTGAACATAATAAAACAATGAAAAGAGATCAGAGGAACACTGAATACATCTTAATCGTTAGTTCCCTGTTCCTGTTTTCAACCTTGGTGTGATCTGTGGCTTGAGTTCACTGATATACAAAGCTTCAAGAGTCATAAAATTATTATTTAAATTATTGTTAAAATTATGCAAAAATGAAGGAGTAGAACAATAACATCCTAGCCGGCCCACCACATTTTTTCAACTTACTTGTTATTGGTGTTGATTATGCAACCAGATATTGTCTTTTACGATATTTATCAGCTGACTGTGGTGTTATATATGTAAGCATGAGTCACTACAGATCAATGCGTTCTTTATGTTAATAGCCCATGCGATACTAGGTTTGTTAAATCACAGGATAGAAAGAAACAAAGACGGAAACTAACAACAGAGATAAAATAAAAAAAAAAGGGAATGAAAAGAAATAAATGAAATTAAGAAGTGTTATAGAATTCGCCCAATTCTATAACTTACTTATCGTATAACCACAAGGGAGTTCTATGACAAGCAAGATTTGTTTGCCCAAACAGACAAGACAATTGTTATCGTGGATTGTAATTGGTAAACATCAATGTTTTTGGCCTAAGATGAGGTCTGATATCACTTCACCTCAACACAGGGGTTTCAAAGTCAGACAAATTATTACATAACATTTATCAGATAAGGGCAACTACTCCCAAATCCCTGACTGGATAAGATCCAAATGTTGTATTACCTTAAACCAGCTTTTGTCTATAAATTGATCTGATAATTTAGAACACAAGTTGTTAAAACAATTCCATTAAAAATAGAAAATTACAATGTATTTGAATTAAACTTTATTTATACTAAAGTGTAACCACATAAACAAAAACTTATAGATGATTTGGATGAACATATCAATTAATAAAATAATCAGTTCAGAAGAAATCTAGTACTGTCATTATTTAACTTGACATACAGCATGTGCCAATAAAAACGCAAGATTTTGTGCAATTTTTTTCTGAAAGAATAACGCTACTGGTAATATATAGAATTTACAGATATTGTTGTACATTATCTCATCGTCAGCCAGCTTTTTATTTTGTGAAATGTCGACCTTTGGTTCAGCATTTATCACAACTTATTTGAAGCCCTCAATATTTGGTCTGATTTCATGATCTCTTTATTTTTATCAATAATTAAATGTAGGTTGCATTGGAAACACTTAATGTAAAACAGTTTCATCTCCAGGTACAAAAACTATCAACTTCTTGCATTTTTCTTTAGTGACATATCAGAAACGTATTGTAAGTATCTCATCAAGCACAAGAAGGCGGAAAAACTTTCACATTTTTTAAAAATAACAATTTTTTAATTGTCAGACAGACATTTCCATTAACATCAAATGGCAGAGATTGTCGACAGCGAATATTGTTGTAAATAATTGATGAATGATATTTTTCCTAAGGCTTGACGTCCAAAGACATTCGCTCATCCGAGAAACATTCGCTCGCGATCTTCGCTCTCTGACTTATCGATTTAACCAGTATTCAAACATTGTAAGCAATGTGTTACCTGTTTTAGAGAATATTTCAGAACGAATATCGTGAGCAAATGTCTCTCTGGTGAGCTAATGTCTTTGGACGCCAAGCCTAAGCTGAACATTTGTAAAATAAACCAAATCATTTTATAATTACACACATGAAGGTTGGAACATAATTATATTTACTAACCTCGTTTGGAGGTTTTTCGCACAGATGCCATCTGGCGTCTTCAGCAATGAGATATGTTATTATGTCTGATCGTCATGCCAGTAAAGCATCATTATCATTCAGATCAATTAGGTAGACATAATCTGGATGAACAAGTTTGGACAAACAGCGATTAAATCCCTTCAGAAAAAACCTTGATTTCTTGTTCGTGTCACAAATAATACCCTGGTCACATAACCTTGCGGCGAGGTTACGATGTATTTACGGCGTCAATTCAGACGCCGATCGGACACCGGTCGGTGTCCGACCAGTGTCTGGACGGTGTCCGTGAGCCGTAGAGACGAAGGAAGTATGCCGCAAGAATTTAATTCTGGGTTAAAACCTTGCGGTTTGTATACGATGTCTTCAGTTATGGTCACATAACCACCGGTGTCCGACCGGGCATCGCAATCATTCACCGGTGTCATACCGATGTCATACCGGCGTTGCGGCGTTGCGGGGTTGCTGCTTCTTGCGGCTTATGTGACCAGAGTGTCAGGAACAGAAACTGAATCTGTCGACAATCTCTGCCAGTTGATGTCTGTCTGAAAATCAATATTCATATATCAGTGAAACTTGGACAGATGCCTTTTACACCACTTGTAACGCATTCGATCATATCATTGAAACCATTGAACCATATCACTTGGTTTTTTTTACACAAAATAGTGTATGACCTGTTTAAGTTAAGAGCACACACCACCAATAAATCGCCTATTCATTCCTATGCAAAACAGCCTCCAGATCATGGCGGATATCTTGGCTATAAAGCGACTGGTT
>JXSR01S074078.1:77679-89974 GCA_000969725.1 Ophiothrix spiculata | reverse complement strand
AAGTTTTAGGTGAATACCATGCAGATATTTTTCAAAATGGCGACTTAAAATTTTCTCAGGTGGCAACCCCCCTACCTTCCGACTTTGAGGAGGTACCCTGACCCCCCTGAAGGTGGTATCTACGAATTTTTTCCGCTAAAATGACTGCAAAGGATGAACTTACAATACCCAAAACCCCGAGGTCATATTCGTTTGCGTTTTTATGCGACAGGGAATCCCCCCTGGTAAGACAAGGGTTAAAGATGTAATAATAACCTTCCATAAATTATTACATTTGGTGACCAATTTCAACGTGGTCAAAATACTGAGGATGGTCAAAATCTATGAAACGACTCATTACCTTTTTGGACATTTGTCCGTCACAATTTTTTTTCTTGTGCACATTACCTAAAAATAAATCACATATTTGATTCCTCGTCGAGTTTTCTTTTGTAAAATGTATAGCTTTTACCAACTACATTGACTCAGTCAAAAGATATTCCGTTTAAAAGTTTTTGAGTGTAAATGTATGTTTTGTACAGAAATGTTTTAGCATTATACATATTTCATTGAAGAATATTCAAAAAATCATGAACCCAATATTTTTTCTTACAAAACACGTGATTATAAATCATAACTTTCGTACACTTTTGCATGTAATCCTATGCGCGCCTCAACCACCGTATCCTCAACCATCAGAACCATCGTGTTTCCTAATTTTTTTCCAAGTATAACTTCATGTATATAAATAAGGGAAAGGAGAAATACGCATCGTACGCTAGAACATTAATAACAATCAGTCAAATCACAAACAGGCCAGGATTTCATTTTTATTTGAAACAAATCCTGGCCGAACAGGGACTCGAACCCCGGACCTCTCGCTTGCTATAACTTTATATCCATGTACCCATGTTCAGTTCGTCTATCTCCCAACTTTAGATATTCATGTATATAAATAGAGTAAATAATAGACCTTTCATACACTGTAAATTAGGTGTTTAGATCCTAAACACAAATCTAAACACTATTTTGTCCAGACTTTTGACACATGTCGAATTGCTAAACACGTTTAGATGCTAAACGTGTTTAGCATCTAAACATGTGTAGTATCTAAGCACTAAAGCTAAACACTAGTTTGTCCAGACTTTTGACACACGTTTAAATGATAAACATGTCTGTGACATTAGCATGTTTAGCATTTAAACGTCATGATCATCTAAATGTTTAGAATGTAAACATACAAAAATGATAGCATGTTTAGATTCTAAACATCTTCCAAAGGAGCTGCAAATCAATATAGTTTTAACATATTTATCTGTGGAACAAATAAAATTCGTACTTAGGACGCCATTTTGGCGTGGATGTGGCCCTGTGGGAGACGCATTTTCAGGTAAGACAGGAAATAGATCGCGGCACCAACCACGATCGATAACATGAATCCGACATGCACACTGCATGATATGACAACAAATTTGAACATGTACATCCATGATGTACATCATATTGATATTGTGTAAAACCATGAAACTGCAATGTATTAAGCTTACTATGGCTATGCATGCGATGGTGTATACACACATGGCGATCATTACTTATTTCCTGTCTTACCTGAAAATGCGTCTCCCACATCCACGCCAAAATGGCGTCCTACTACGAATTTTATTTGTTCCACAGATGCGTTCTGCAAACCAAAACAGGGATTTGAACCCTCCATATTCATTGTATTACTCCGTATTACACACACTCGCGTCTCGAAATTTCAAGATCAGCAGACAATCACGGCTGCAATTCTTTCGACCAATGAAACGCGCCGTTTGATGTCACGTGTTCAGAAAGTGTTTAATTGCTAAATGGTCATGTTTAGATGACGTTTAGCATAATTGTTTGTCCCTGCCAATACAGTGTTTAAAGTCTAAACAGTAACAGCTAAACATGTTTAGCAAGCGATTAGCCTTTGTAGACGCTTATGTTTGAAACACTTAATGCTATAGATTTAAACACGTGTCAGATATCTATGCACATTTGATGTTTAGGGAATAAACATACGTATTTAGGGGTGTTTAGGAATAAATCACGTTTAGCTTTTCGTAAGTGTTTAATCTCTAAACATTACATTTGCAGTGTATGGTAACAAATTTTCCTAAATACGTTAAGAAGTTTTAGCAAAAATGCATGTTTTCTACTATTTTTTAAGGTAATATGTAACAAAACCATCATATTTAAGGGACCTGCTTTGGACGCAAGGCCAGATTGTGTTACTCATGGCTTCCAAGATGATTATACAGCTCAAGAAAGACATTTTCACGATGTTTGAATAGCTCTTTTTATCATGTTTATGCCACTCATTGGTAAATTTGGTGTTTTTACAGGAGCAAATATTATGGGCTGTGGAGGAGGGAGCAGATTTTATTGTTGCTGAAACATTTACAGAATTCGAGGAAGCTCTACTTGCAGTTAAAGCAGTCAAGCAATTTGGAAATGGTATGAAACACCCATGATTTATATACCCGAGATTAGTATTAAATGTGGTTGATTTTTGGGAGTAAATTCTACAAGTCTGCTACTTATAAATAAAACTTAAAGATAAAAGCGAGAACAATTTTTTCAGCATTACGAATGCGCTCTATAAGTGATCTCATTAACCTTTGAACTCTTTTACAGGTTTACCCGTTGTTGCCACTATGGGTTTTCAAAACAAAATTGTGAACGGAAGGCTTGTGTCATTAGATGATGTGCCAGTCGCAGAAGCTATGCGCAGATTAGAAGAAGCAGGTGCAGACGTAGTGGGGCTCAACTGCTCAAGAGGACCAATGACTACAATTCCATTACTTGAAGAAATCAAGAAAGTTTGTAAAGTAAGTAATTGTTTATAGACAAATTGTGTTTTCTTATGTTTAGTTCTAGTGATTTCAATACAATTTATAAAATACTCAGTATAATGTTCATAGCTACATTGTCGTAAACGTTTCGCTATAGACATGTCTTAAAAAAGAAAGACAGAAAGAAAGATATCTTTTGGCTGATAGCCAAGGATAACCCAAGAAAGCCTCTAATGAAGCTCATTTCCATTGGGGTCCTAGACTTTCTTTAATATTCAGTTTTAGTGCAGGAAGAAAACCGGTGGACCCGGAGAAAACCCTATGAAGCGAGCATGGACTGAAAACCAATTGCACATACGGCGCCGGGATCGGGAATCGAACGCGGAACTCATTGGTGCAAGGCGAGGGAAATACCGCTGCGCTAACCCGCTTCCCCAAGAAACAAGGGTGCTTGTATTCAAAGCTAAACAAAAGCAAACTAATTAAAAACAGCATGATTCAACAAATTATATTAATCAACTTACACTATTTCAAGTCAAGATACAAACATTGAATTTGATACCGTTCTTAATCGATAGATTCCAATAGCTGCATTACCTGTCGCATACAGAACCACAGCAGAACAGCCAACGATGGAATCCCTACGGGACGAAAAGGGTGAGTCTCTTAATGATATGTTATTTTAGGATACAGTCATCACGTCAGTTTCTAACTCCTAAAATTATTTCATATCATTCAAATAACATTTATAAGGTTAATTTTTGAAACAAAATGTTGAACCCAAGACTCAATCAAGCCGATCAACAAAAACAATGTATTAAATCTATTACGTTAATTTGAAAATCTAATGTTATGAAGCTTCAAGTTAAATGCTTTGACATATTAAAAGATGGTCTAAAATTCATTATATAAATTACCATTACAGGCGAACTTCTTTTTCCGTTGGATTTGGACTGCAGACAATGTTCCCGGAAAGACTTCTTCGAATTTGGCAAGCAATGTAAGGAGCTTGGAATTCAGTATGTTGGAATATGTTGTGGCAACGCAGCTCATTACACCAGATCGTTGTGCGATGCTTTGGGGAAAACTACACCATCCGCTAAATTTGCTCCTGATCTCTCAATGCACTGTGTTCTTGGCACGAATGATAAACTAAACAAATGGATGACTCGAGACGCAAAGAAATATTTTGGTGTAGAGTAAGAAGTTTGTGGTGTGGGTAAAATATGTTTAATTTTTCATGTAAATTATATAGATTTACAATTGACAATTCATATTATTTGCTGCATCACTTTACACATATTTGCAGCAATAACTAGAAAATTGGATTTTTAAAGTTTTGCCTCATTCTGCATTGGCAATCAGGTAGGATTGCCTTGTGGAACCACATGTCATAGGTTTTACTCGGTTAATGTCTTCCACTTTCACCGGAAACAGCAATAAAGAAGGAATTATAAGTTTGACTAATTCGAAAAAAAATGATACTACTGAAGAACTTGGTATCAAGTGGAATATTATTTTCAAAAAAATAATCGGTAAACCCTAAAAGATCTGGTGTAATGATACTAAATGTCCCCCAAACCAGGAGTCCGGGTCTAATTGAACTACACGGAATAATTCGCAATCAATGATTTATTGATCGCACATGTGCAAGTACGTCATACACAATTATAGCTCAGTCACACGGACGCTGTAGTTCATTACACCGGGCTTTTTCGACCCATCTCACAGCCGGGGGATCCCCCTTACGATCTCGGAAACGGATTGACGAAGCATCCAGTGTAGGGTGCTGGTCTGGTGGATAGCTAGCAACCTCACAAGTGCACTGGTACCAAACAATTGAAAACGGACCTTGTTGCAAAAAACGCGAAAATTGCCAAAAATCGTCAAAATCATGGTTTTTCGCAATTTTTACAAGTAAAGGTTGCATTTTTTAGCAATAATGTGAGTCAAAGTATACTTTAAAGTGTTCGTAATACAAATAAATCAAATAAATAAGATAAAACATGGTGGAAGTGTATTCTGAAAACAAAAAAGACGATTTGTGTGTAATTTCCATTAAAACTCAGTTTTTGGTCAGTTTTTCGTTTGATCCAGCGTGACATTACGGAACGTCATGTCCTAACCCTAGGTCCGATTTTCACAAAAACGGTCTTAAATTAAGCACAAGGCTTGAAGAAAAATAGTCAAGAAGTGTCAGCGCGAAAAAATAACAACCGGCGGATTTCGCCCCGGCTCTTTCAGGGTTAAATGTGCATTCCAATTCGCAAGTGAAAATACATGATGCGCACAATTCAAGACAACCGTATAGGGACCGGAAGAATTGGTCAGCAAATAAAATTTACCGCAAGTACATTGATTGTATCAAATTTCAGAGCAAAGTGGAATGGACATTAATTAACATAATTCTTACACGACAGAAAATAATATTTCATATTTTGTGGAAATAAATTAAGCATTTATATGACCTTCAAAAAGTTAAAACCAAACAGATCTTCACCTTACGAAAACCATTTAAAAACTATGCTCATTTAGTTTGTATTTTTCACTAATGTATCTACGTATATAATGATTCCATTGGTATCCACGATGGAATTGAAATAAACAACAACAAAAGGCGATACTGAGCCAGAAAAAAGCCGCTTAAAGATTTACTTAAAACATTATTGTAGTGCATGCGTTGGGGAAAAACTTTTACATCTGTAGATATATGTTAAGATAATAGCATCACAAATTGCTGGGATTTAGCTTCTTTTGCGCTAACGAAACAGTATGCATTCATCATATCATCATATTCACCGAAGAGACACGGAAAGAATGAATGACTTGAGGAAAGATATCTTGTTTCACCCATAAATGGATTATAAAATCTCATTAAACCAATATTTTATGCCTCCAAAATGTCAGAATTGATTCATCATTCTCCTTGGGGATAATGAAACACATTTCTTGCAGCAAAGGAAACCTTACACGCTTAACACATTTAACCAAATTATAAATATTGTATAGAATGATATATGAATTTGATATTTTCATGAAATATCTTAAAAGCGTAAATTATTTCCTGATATTAATGCTCATGAGTTAGAGTACTCTTGATAAAAGATTGCAATGTAAACGAACAACGTATACTAATATTAATGCTCTTAAAATTAATATATAAAACCAAAATGATGTGATACTGATTTCACATTCCTTTCAATGTTTCAAACCTCTTTAACGATTCAACCGTGACACCTTTTTGTTTTATCTATTACAGATTAATTAATTCTTACAGAGTCATGCTTTTGATATGAGAACATTAACGGCAAAAAGCTGACATCAGCTGTAGATGAATATATGTTAAGATAATAGTATGATGTCCAGAAATAGAACTTCAAAAAGGTTTCAATGATTTATGATGTGCTAAATTTTAGTTTCTTCTACGAAAATCAAACGGTATGCATTCATTATGTTCACCAAGGAAGAGGAACAGAATGAGAGAATTTATAAAAGATTATTTTAGTTTCAAACGGATTCTAAAATTCCATTAAATTAATATTTCATGCCTCCAAAATGTCATATCTGATACATCATTCTCTGTGAATGAATCCTTACACGCTTCACACATTTAATCAAATTTAAATATATAGAATGAAATGAGAACTTGATATTTTCATGAAATATCTTTAAAGCGTGGATTATTTGATGATATTAATGCTCATGATAAAAAAAGTATACTGTAAACGGAGTCATAGTAATGTAATGTTCTAAATTATATGAATTCCGGCTAAGATGAAACTGATTAATTTCTAGTTCAGGTTTCGTACCTCTTATTAACTAAGAAACCTTATAACTATTTATTGAGTATATTACTAAATTAAGAAAAATGAGTGTATATGTATTGGTTTACTTTATTATTTCTTCTGTTTATTTGGTATAAGAGATTTAATATTAGTTATGCTTTTCATATAAGAACGTTTAGCTACCTTACATAAATACATATATAGTGTTTAAATAATTTACTGATGCTTGATGAAAGTAATGTGTATATGGTATGATCATGACAAAAACGTACACGTGTACCCTAACTGAGCATCATAATTGTTGAATTGTGCAAACGGTTTTATGAAAACCAAAACATTCTTCATCTAAAATGACTGCGCTACCAAAGCAAAGTAAGTGATAAATACCCCGACAACCTGGAACGGGAAAGAAAGAAATGAGAACATTGTCAAGGGTCGTTATTCAACAAGGGTAAAAAACTCACAAAAGAAGATAAGACGCCATTTATTCACCAGTCTGCATTTGATCGATTTCATTGTTATGGATATGGCAAGCTAAATGTGATGACTCACCCCGAAAAGGGGGACTTTGCGACAAAATGCGTTTTGAGAAACTGATGAAAATAGGCAGCAAAAAATAGAGAAAATAATAGGAATTTTCCAGCAGATTTTTTGTTGTAAAATGTGATCGCCCTGATCAATTTCAACAAGTAAGGTGTCATTTTAAAGCTTACAAAATGCTGAAACAGTTTAGATTTTTTTTTTCATTTTGTTCATTGTTCATTGTTCATTTTATTTCCATAACATATACATCAAAATACAAAATCAAACAAGAATTATAAATCAAAAACATTAAACATGTTAAAAGACTACAAATACAGTTATGGGGGATAATACTAGAAGGCCAATAAGGCCCATAGAATGTAATACCCCTTAAATGAAGGGAGAAAAGAAATAAAAACTTACAGTACAGTACAAAAAAGAAAAAACGTACGTATTTCTCGAAATTGTGTTGGATACAGATTAGATGATAAAATCGAAATTGATATCATCTGCAAAGTCCCCCCTTTCGGGTTGAGCCATCACAAATGCTCAAAATATAGAAAAACTTAGTTTATCACAAAACAACTTATTCTTTTCTTTGTCTCTCATAAACTAAGTTTGTTGATTCAGGAGAAAAACTTGGTTTTTACTCAGACAAACTGAGTTTACCAGAGAAATCAGATTAACGGAGTTTATCGAAAACACTTGATAAGTTTTTTCTCAAATAAACCGTGTTTTTCCCCTAGATAAACTTTTTCCGCAAATTTAAGTTTTTCATAGAAAACTGAGATTTTCTATAAAATAAGTAAGATTTTCACCAGAAAAAAAAAACGATTTTTTTCTCAGATTTTTAAATATAAGTTGTTTTTTCTATATTTTGAGCATTTAGCTTGCTATATATAGATCACTTTGATGTTTTTAAAATATTTTCTCATTTAGCCGACTAGTTTTCTTCTACTATTTTGACCACATGGTCCATTATTATATTGCCGCTTGTTTTGGTTTTTTTTTTGTATTTCTAATTTGTTTATTTTCTTTGAATGTATCTTTGTAAACCGCATTGCAGTGTTTTCGTAGGATACCCTGGTCACATAACCTTGCGGCGAGGTTACGATGTATTTACGGCGTCAATTCAGCAGACGCCGATCGGACACCGGCCGGTGTCCGGACGGTGTTCGTGAGCCGTAGAGACGCCGACATGCCGCAAGAATTTAAGGCCATGCCATACATCACCCCAGATAGCAAAGTTTGGTTGGCCCAACATTGGCAAATGACATTGGGCCCATGTCCTTTTGTCCATCGGGCCCCTATCGGTGCGATGTCATTATTGGCGCGATGTAGGACCAACGTCGACATTGCGTCGGCATTCTGTAGGTTGAAAATTTGGCCAATGTTGGGTCAACCAAACTTTACTATCTGGAAACACATCGGCTTTTCATCGGCCCAACATTCAACCAACTGTCAGAATGCCAATGTAGGAATGACGATGGCCCGATGGACAAAAGGACATGGGCCCTACGTCATTTTGCGTACATTGGCTCAACGTAACTGCCTACATTGGCGCAACGTTGGGCCAACTAAGCTTTGCTATCTGGGACCGTACCGTGCGAATAACGTACTAATAACGTATACTGGTCTGGTATGTATTTCAATGACCAAACTAGTGTACGTTATTAGTTCGTTATTCGTACGTTTCTGATGTGTGACCGAGCCCTTAATTCCAAGTTAAAATCTTGCAGCTTGTACACGATGTCTTCAGTTATGGTCACATAACCACTGGCGTCCGACAAGACATCACAACAAGCATTCACCGGTGTCATACCGATGTCATACCGGCGTTGCGGCTTCTTGCGGCTTATATGACCAGGTTGTAACACCCTGGTCACATTAGCCGCAAGAGACCGCAACGCCGCAACTCCGAAACGCCGCAACGTCGGTATGACATCGGTAGTATATAATTATGTGACCAGGGTATAAAGCACTCTGTAAGCCCCCTGTCGTCGTCAGATTTAATAGTTTAATAATTATTCTAATACTGAAAATATCTTGTTTTATAAAGGTACTTACCGTTAGGAGGAAATTTTTCGTCAGAGGGATAATTTTCCAGAGTGTGAAGGCGATTGGTGGACCATTTAATTTTGCCATTAACATATTCATCTGGAAAAATATTAAAATGTATTAATCAACCTGAACTGATAGGTTCAATGTAAACAACCCATGCTGGAATGCATGAAATGCAGGTCTCCCTAATTTGAATACATAATAAATATACTAGAAGAGGGTTCAAAAATATCGTTATTTATAAAAACAAAATTGTACTAAATTGTTTTAAATATAAGTTTCTATTCTATATACTCGTTGACTTGAAAATGGGAAAAGGCTGCACATTAAAATAACACTTAAAAAGCATTTCTACGATTTTGAAAAAAAAGGCATATACGAGTATATATAATGATATCTCACCTGAGTAACGTCTTCGTGTGAAGTTAAACCAAATGTGTCAATGTCATGGATGAAATTCACAACATCATGAGCCTGTATATTTAAAAAAAAAAATGAAAGGGAATTAACTACTTGCTATAAAATTTCATATTGGATGAATATCGATATTTTGCGATAATAAGCCAAATTTTGGTAACACCTTGGTAGTTTGAAAGACTGCTAGTTCAAAGACTACAAGTCCGAATATGAAATATAGTTCGCTAGCTGGTTTGAAAGGCACATTTTGCAAAATGCTGTGCAGGGGAAATGAGGGTTCAAATCCTTGTTGAATTGAAACGGGTAACATAAAATTGACAGCATATTGAAACTTACAATGTAAACCTTATATCACTTACATTTAATACTCCATTGCAAATGGGGCTGGACAGTGGGGTGTGTGTGGTTTGGGGTGTCTGGGGGTGTCTTGTGGGGGAGGCGTCAAACATTCTAGGTTGGGAATATGTTGAGAGGATGGAATGCTGATATTTCGGGAGAACTGCATGCATTATGTGAATTGAGGTCAAAGTAAGCATTCTTCAGCCTATAAAGTTGTTTTACGTTTAGGCTTGACATAAAAAGAAAAACAAAAACAAAATAACTTAAAAAAAATTAACAACCGAACAAAAGCAAACTCACAACTAAACTAAAACAACCAGAAATAAAGTAGAATGGAACAAATGAATAGTTGTTAACGATTGGAAGTGAAAACTGTAAATGGATAAAAATGCCAGCTGCTCGTTTCACTAAAATAAACTAAAATATTAAGCTAAACAACATGAAGAGGTTGAAGTAGGCCTTTACTTCTGTAATTATGCTGGGTTTTTTAAACGGAACAGTGTTGGAAGATATACAAGGCGATCTGTTGAGCAATCGCCTCGTTTTCTCGGTGAAACTAAAGATGATTGTATATATATGTTGTACGTATGATAGACAGTGTGTTTTAGATTAATTTGAACACGATTTGATAATGCATGACTGCCAAGAGCAAGGGGTCATCTTGTCCATGAGTGACCGACACTGTGATGTGACTGGGATAGGTAATTTCAATAAGCTTAAAGTATCACAATATAATTTGGGAGGCAAAAACACCAACAGAGTGTTGAATTAACACTTAAGTGACCAAGGTATTTCCCACCCGTTGGTGCCCCCTTAAAAAACACCCTTACGGTATGAATTTTACGTTGAAAGTCTGGTTAATGATAAAGCATGTAATATTGACCAAAATATAGAAAAACAATTGAAAATCAGATGAACCGTTTCAAAAATGGCGGCCGAAAAAACATTTTTTTTGTGTCGCGTCAAAAATTTTCCCGCCAAAATTTCAAAAACCGTGTTCCCGAAGGAATTTTTGCTTGAAATTTTGCTCAAATTTGCACATTGCAAATACAATCACATTGCAAAAATAAAATTAGAAAAAAGTTATTCGGTTTCGATTTCATGGCCAAAACAAATTTGAACAGCGCCCTCGAAAAATCACGTTATGCTAATTAGTACGAAAACGAATGGATCGATTTGAACTTTTTTGCCACTGAGGGACCCGCTGCGCTAAAATTGAAAACCTGTTGTAGGGCCTCTAGGAGCACGTGTTAACACTATTTGATGTAAATCAAAACCATATTTTAACACCCACTGAGCGTCTTGATGTTGATTAGTAAACACCAACAAAGACATAACAATGGGTGCGGACCTCTTAGCACAATGCCTGACTATACAAAACTAACACCGTCGGTGTTACTGGTGTATTTGCAGGCGACAATTTATCTTTAGCAAAATGCAACGACAAAATGCAGCACTACTGCGAAAGGTTATGTGTTGGCCTTGTTTATCTATAATGATTGCATTGTTTCGTCCAAAAAGCACGATTTTTAAGCAAAACCGGCTTCCCGTTATTATACAGCCATCCTTGAGTAGACCTACTAAAATATCTAGATGCTGTTTTGCTAAAAAAACACAATTTACTCTAAAGCAAAATGGTCTGACTGCATTTGGGTTCATTGGCAGTTTTCATTGCATATCGTTTGACTTGCATACCTTTTCGTGAATCTGTGCAATCACTCCTCCTAAGACTTTAAATTTTAATGTATTTAAAGTGAGCCAAAATGCCCCCAGGAACGTAGTAAATTGGCTGGTAAACGTTTTAGCGATAACTAGTTGATACATTAAAAAACATGAAATGACCATCAAAAATCCAAAAGTCACCGCAAAATAAAATGAGAACGTTTCATCAATCATATATACCATCTTTGCAAGGCGTTGGTGATGCCGACGAACTTCCGTTAGGCATCCACTAAAACCGGATTGATTAGCTGTTTTTGTGAGACAAGATTGGAAGTGATTATTGAATCTCTTGAATTGATGAGATAGTATTAAGCTTAATATTGAGATAAATATCGGAGACAAACAATATACAGCCGCACCAATGACAAAACCAATAGTAGCATTAAGATCCCACATGATAAACGGTTCGGTCGCAGGGAATGCCATGAATTTTGTGTCGTTCCTGGTTGATTCAAAAGGTGCAAAACGACAGCCTGTCATGAAGATGGCATTTGTCACTATACAAAATACGGACAAGCCGTATAGAAGCTTTATAGTTCGCTTAACAAAACATACTTCAACCGAAGTACCGTAAACTCTACTTTGGCATGATGACTGGCATGTAATTTGCCATGAAGAGATAATTTGGGGAATTTGGTCGGTGCTGCAGAT
>JXSR01S074077.1:57154-74384 GCA_000969725.1 Ophiothrix spiculata | reverse complement strand
ACCATGAATCCGGATTTTCGATTTGGTTGCCATGGTAACCAGGAACCGACTAATCAGGTAATTTCGGACCATAATTCAAATTTGGAAACGAAATTCAAAAATCCGGCTTCATGATTTTCTCCGCCTATTTATGCTTAATAAGTAAGTATGCCAAAATTCTTGTTGATACTATATTTCGGTTTTGAGTTACATTTGTTTTTGTATCGCATGTTTGCGGTTTTTTGACTTTGGAGATATAGGCCTTTTAACATTGGCAACAAATTTAAACTTGAAAAAATTTTAAATGTGATACTCAAATTTATAAGTAACTATAACACTGTGAAAGATAATAAATTTACACACATTTTAAACCCATTTTGGTAGTAGTAGTAGTCTGTCCGCGCGAAGACGGACTTTTATTTTCTCTATAGACCCCTTCCGGGGTATGAGAGACAGGTCAAAACAACATATTTACAAATGGTAGATGGCGCTATTTCAGCACCTTGAGAAGACAATATAGGTAAAAGTTTTAAAAATAAAAAGTTAATTGGTTAAATCACCAGCAAAATGCACCATAGACACGTGGCTTAATATAAGCAATTAAAACAGGTCAAAACAACATATTTACAAATGGTAGATGGCGCTATTTCAGCACCTTGTAAAGACATAGGCAATATAATATCAAACATGTAAATAACTATTAGCACACACATAGATAAAAGTGGCTACTCAAAACAGCTTTTAATAGCTGTGATAAATTTGCAAAGTTTTTTCACAACAGAAATATTGTTTAAGTTAATAAGTTGCGTCATTTTTTGGTTACTAGGGTTAATATAATAGTATCTTTTCAGATGAAGAACTCTTTCACGTTTAAAAGCATCACATACAAGTAGATAATGAAATTCATCACCTATTGCATTAAGATTACACATTGAACATGTTATGTCAGGAGATTCTTCTCTACTAAATCTTCTACAATTACTTGGAAATCTAATATTACCACATTTAAATTGGTGAAAATAGGATTTAATTAAGCGAAGTTACAGATTTTTTAAATATAGCATGTTTAAATATAGCAGGGTGAGATAAAATGAAGAAATACATAAAAAACGACAAACTCCGAATGTTAGTTGCATATTATTCACAATGCATTATCTTGATAAAATGATTGATTTATTTTATAGGAAAATGTAATTATTTATTAAAATCTAATTTAAATGAAAATCCTACAAATCACAGGGTGAATGTCTTCTATATACAAATGTATAGGAAAAGCGTCCAGAAATTTTGACTGCCTGTCTTAAAGGGGCAATTCATGATCCACTTTTCACCCTCAAGGTCACCTCTATCAAATTCAAGTTTTTTAGCTTATAAGAATCCTCAAGTGGTGTATGTTACTATCCCCAAACCATTCTTTCATATGTGCTTGCATTTTTGAGAAATGCAAGAAAATGTGTCATTTTCTAATTATTGTCGGAGCCCCGACAGTAATTACAACACAGTATTCTATGGGGATTTTCAAAATGCTGAAAAGCTTGTAACTTGGAAACGAACGGTCGGAATCAAGTGAAATTTTCAGTATATATTTATGTTGTACTCTTCTTTTTATATAGCTAGAAAAGAGGCATGAATTGCACCTTTAAAATCGCCATAACTTTAGAACCGAATGTCCGATTGAACTCAAATAAAAAGCGTTAGAAATGAGAGATTCTGTAGTTTTTCTCTGTGCTAATATCTCATTTACCTGATCTAAACGAATTGTTGGTAAAAAAAACGTATACCCCCCCCCCCCTTAAATACGGATTGGATATTTGTTTACTCACTGATTACGTGCTAAACTAAATATCCATCTTTGATAAGTTTTTCCTGAGTGAACACGGTTGCTGATAGAAGCTGAAATGTAAAAATATAATGAAAGAAATGCTTGCAATCCGAGAAGATATAATCACAGTCATAGACGGCTAATGATGAGATTACATTTGTCTTGTTATTTAGTATACAGAAAATCTGTGTTTGCAGAAATGGTCTCCCTCGAGTACTGATATTTGGCACAGGATAAGACATCAATTACCGTTTTGTTATCTAAAATCACACCTCCTATAGTAAGATATTAATCTGTAACACGGTATGAAAACTGTATTTTTCATATGTAAATATTATTGTTGCGAATTGTCTCAATTCTCAAAAGACCTGTGGCACAATGATGGAATTTGTATTAAGCACACAAGCTAATTTGCCTTACCAATGCTTACAAATGTTAAATGCAAACTTAATCTAAGGGCCAAATTATATATTTTTTGAGCTACCAAATATTTTGTGTAACAAGTCTTTGTTATCTTATAATAACGGATAATTGGTGTTCAAATCACCAAACATTCTCACCAAATTTGTTTGGTGAAAATGTTTGGTGATTTATAGCACCAATTATCCGTTATTGATTAGTAGATGCATTGAAATTATATTACTAGATTATAAGATAACAAAGACTTGTTAAACAAAATATTTGGTAGATCAAAAAGAACTATAATTTGGGCCTTATTCACTTTTTGACATCTTTATAACTCCTGAAAGAATCAATATAAAATGTGACACTGGCTTATCACCCATCATCAGGTGATATGAGTGCGTGATTGACTTGTTTTGGAACTCTGGTCAGATATCCTGCAGATTCCATAACATTGACAATCCTAGAAACAGATTGATGTATGCGGTTGCTTCAAATTATGACTCAAAAAGAAGACGAGTCCGACAGATACTATAACTGGTCCGAGAGGAGCTATCATTTTACCGATGTCAACGTGATTATACTCCTCGGTCCTTTGACATGTCTGAAAAAATGAAAATCTGCATTTTTGTTTTTGCAAATGTATAGTGATAGCCACGTTTCTTGAGAGTGGGGTGCAGGATTGTTTAATTCCACCAATAGATACAATACTGCACCTTGATAGATTCTAGAGCAGTCACTATCAGAGTAAAATCAAAAGTCTTGCTCAAAGATTTGTCTATTTACGCACTTCTAGATATATCTTGTGACATCTGGTTCAAAGATCTGTCTATTAACGCACTTATAGATACATCTTGTGACATCTTGGTACATTTTAGCTCAGATATTTTAATCCTCTAAAATGTGACTAGCGTCCATCATGAACTTATGAGCTCATTGTATGTTGTACCTTATTAGGCAGTATGGCAAAAACATCACAGTTCAATTAAAATGTCATAAAACAGTCTTTCTCAGATATGATTTGTTATACTTTGGCATCTGTCCCTCAAGAATTTCGTAAAGGGGTATTTGGTGTTTACTGCGAGACTTACCCACTTACACATGACACACCAGGGCCTGTGACACACTATCAGGTCCGTAGCCAGGGGGTCCGGTGGGAGCGTCGTAACCCCCCCCCCCCAAAAAAAAATGACAATCCACGAAAATTCCCTGAATGTCCACCAAAGGAACACTTAAGTTAAAGCACCAAAACATGTAAATGTAGGTCATTTCGTAATAAAGTACTACACAAAAGCTTGGAAAACTACTGAAAACTTTTTTGTTTGCTAGTCACTTTGTCAAAACCATTGAAATTAGTTTAGGGTCGACCAAATTTTCCTCCTAAAGGTCCAATTTATGAAAATCCGCACCCCCTTGGAAAAATCCTGGTTATGGGCCTGAAAATAGCGAAAAGAATATTTTAAAAATGGTTAGCATTTTAACAACTTTTGGTCAAAAACCTAAAACTTTGTGCATTTCAAATTATCTGATCTTTTTCAAATCTCACCTATTATGGAATTACAAATGATAATTTAAACCTTTGATGTTAGCAACATCATTTTTTTCCCGTTTAAATTGCTTGACCGTAAATATAAGTGTAAGATGGAGTTGTTTCCATTAAGTACTTTGTGTTACCGATTTTGTCGCTGGCATTGATGTTGCCGTTGTTGTTCTGGCATTGAAAGTCGAATTTTTCATTTTTATTTCCTTTATAAGTATTTATGCCACAATCTGGCAATATCTGAACAAGATCGGATGATCCGAAGTGCGTAAATTAAGGTGGCCTAGCACAGATAGAATTCCTCTATTTATTTTTCTAATTTTTTGATATATGGTATTTTCATATGTGCTGATCACATTTCTGAAATAAAAAAATAGGGGTCATCGACTTAGTTTTTGAGAAAAATCCATTTCATAAACACTATGTTGTACCACTTTTTACCATTGACTTCTATAGTAAAATAAAAAAAAAATCGGACAAAAACACCTGTAATTAAAAAACGGCTCTATTTTTTTCTCTATTTTTCACATATGTTTTGGTCCTTATATAGTTCTTTAAAAAAACGTACTAAAAAATATGGTCACCGACTTACTTTTTGAGATATCAAGCAAAATTAGGCAAAAAATTGGCATTTTTTGGCAATGAGTAACACCTTAAGCACCTTGCGCTTTGATCCCTGCGTGGGGGAACGCGCATGGTCTTATGCATGACTATAAAAAAGGACGCACGTGTAAGATCGCGTTATATATGAATTAAAGCGCAAGATACAGTACTCCAGAAAGTACCCTAAAAGCCCGGGATAAATACTTTGAAATTGTTTCCAACATCACTGATATCAGCTCACTTGTGCCCGACACCGCATCTGTGCTAGGCCACCTTAAAGAGATCATGAAAAAAGGCGTCAATTTTTCGAGGAAATTTGTTGAGGTCATTTAGAAGATGATTCTGTGAATGAAATCAATATTCAAGACTACTATATAATTTACAGACTCTACCAATTATGTATTTTAAAAATTGTGAATGCTATAAGTATGCCAAATCTTGCAGTGAATATGACATTCCAACATCTCTAAGTTGAAAAAGGGCAAAATGTACTTTGTTATTATGCAGAAATGGAAAATCATTATTCAATAGGAAGACCTTGATTGTAGGGTTATCCTTTTTCGTCCATCAGCAAAATAAATTAGAAGCAATAAATATAATAATAGTTTTAGATGATTTTTTGATCTAATGAAATTGTACAGGAGTGAGAAAACGTCTTTCAAAAAAGCAATCCGGAACTTTATCAATTACACATTAGTCCACCATGAAAGGTAGAACCGGTTGTATTCAATATCATAACATACTACAGATCAGTAAGGTATGTTCTCCACCCAGTAACATATTCAAGAAGTCGAAATTGATACACAATGTAGTTTTCTAATCATGGTAAAACCCAACGTTCTTTGTATCCGCACAATATGCCGGTGCAGCGTTTCAATATAATGGTTATGGCTTTGTATTCAAGTCAATGTACCTGGAGATTATATGTCATCTTTCATCAAGCTAACGGATGCAAATTTTCACATAAAGACATCTGAAACTAGACATTGATACCAAGCAACATGAATACATTTTATGATAGACATGTTCTACGCATAGTAAAAGAAAATCCCTGGTGTATTGAACGCAACACTTTCTTACCGAATTCCAAAGGTAAAATTGTAAATAATCTACGCATAGTAAAAGAAAATCCCTGATGTATTGAACGCAACACTTTCTTACCGAATTCCAAAGGTAAAATTGTAAAGAATCTATGTGTCAGTTCACAAAAAAGAACATGTATTAGGAACTTCCCTGTATTGATGGCAGGATGTTACACTTTATCTAAAACAGCATCATACTAAGAATAGGGACTTTTTCCTTACCTAACAGAATGCTTTCATTGAACAATTCATGGTAGTAATGCATTATCTGATGGTATTTATAAGGTGGAATTCTTACATACATGTAAATTGATAAAAACTGTTAACGTTTATTCGTTGGACCCATAACAATTCACAGACGTTTTCACAAAATGTGTGTCGTTTTTTCAATAAAATAAATGAATCCTCATAACCAGTATATCGTTAAAGTTAAGCAAATCATTCTTACCAATCATCGATTAAAAAGATCCTTATTTTATTTAAGTTTTAAGACGTTGGAAATTTTTAGTTAGAAATAAAATCAAGGACGTTTATATTATTATATCGGCACAAGCATGCTCATAATTCTATCTGTTGATAAAGTGTTAAGGAACAGTGATTATCACCGCTGAACTTTACTTCTAATAAGCAAGTCTCTTTTCCCTACAGTCATATTTCCTCAAGCAATTTTTTCAAATCTCTCTGAAGTCTTTCAGATGTACCACTACCAGCAATCCTAAATATATAGTGTGTCCTGCCTCCTGTCTTGCCATGCAAATATTGTTATTACGAATATATTATATGATTTCTCAAGAGATATCCTGGTAATTTTGAAAACGTTGCTCAACATATATCTAAAGTTGTTTGAATAAAGTAGTACTACATAACAGTTGTGTTTTTATCATTTTTATCATTGTAATCTACTCAAAGTTTATATACCGGAGATAGGACAAACTTGTGTTCAACTGAACCATTTCTACAGTTTTTGCAATTGATCCATCTTTCCATCAAACCAGAGTCACAATTTGCTTTATATGAAATTCGTTATATATTTGCATATGATTTGTTTGTGATTTGTACTTCAAATATTCCGAAAACATGTTGGCCCGTATTCCAGAAAGGTGGTTAGGTAAATCAAGGTTTTATTTCTCGTCAACAGCACGACTCATTGAACTGTTCTGCTTGAAAATTGCAATGATGCGTATCATTTCTGGACAATTGATGCTCAGTTAAACAATGGTTTAGCTAAACATCTTTCTGGAATACGGGCCTTCATGTTTAAACATGTTATGTAAAATAACATTGTTTCTCTAAATTCGATATTTTACGGTTAATTTTGTTTAGATATTATATACAGACGCAATATAAAGCTCTTTAAAAGTAGTAAACGGCTGTTTAAAAATATAAAGCACTTCTAATATCGTAGCTGTTGCTGTTAATGCATCCTGACCCATTAGCTAAGTTGTTTATTTCATCTGTATTCTTGAATTTCTGTATTCTAGAATTTGTATTCTTATGACCTTGAGCAACTGTAGAGGAGAATCAAATCTACCTTGTTGTTACGTTAAAGGTGCAATTCATGATTTTGATGTGGCCTCTTTTCTAGCTAAATAAAAAAAAGAGTATACAACATAAATATATACTGAAAATTTCACTTGATTCCGACCGTTCGTTTCCAAGTTACATGCTTTTTTAGCATTTTGAAAATCCCCATAGACTACAGTGTGTTGTAATAACTGTCGGGGCAATAATAATAAACAATAATTAGAAAATGACATATTTTCTTACTTTTCTCAAAAATGCAAGCACATATGAAAGAATGATTTTGGGATTGTAACATATACCACTTGAGGATTCTTATAAGCTAAAAATCTCAAATTTGATATAAGTGACCTTTAGGGTGAAAAATGGATCATGAATTGCCCCTTTAATTCGTTTCTTTTGGAAGCAGCTCTACATCCATTTGTGATGAGACCTATCTTGGTTTCATAAATCTCAAGCAGGCATAGAAATGTCAACTGAAATCGGTCGTGAGGCGTAGCAAACTATAAAATCGCCTCTATTTCTTTATATTTTGTTTTGTTTCGTTTAATGTGGTTAACTAGATTTAATCATGAATAAGAATCCTGAGCATCCAATAGCAATGTAACTGTAGTTTTTAACTATTCCAATAACAGCAAATGCGAAGATGAAACATACGTCCATGTTTTCTGTCCATCACGCAGCCAAGGGACATGTGGTTTATGTTTGTTTCACCATAAACAAATCCCATGCTAATGTAACGCTGTTTGTTAAATTGTAACTGATATGATAATAATTTCAAAACATCATCGCGCCACCATTAACAATAGCGGTTAGAATTACAATCTGGTTCAACAAACCACATGCCCATATAGTTTGTTTTTTCATAACACCAAGCATCATCGTGGCGGATGGTAGTTTTTTGTAGACTCTAGTACAATCAGTTTTGGAATTAGTTCTTACATCGCTTCAATTTGGTTTTTGTATCTAACAGGATTATTCATCGCTTGAAATTATTTATTACAAAATTGGATTTTATAAGGCACCTGACAGATCATAAAAGACCTATTCTGTTGTGGAGATTTGTAGCAACATTTTGGTACTGAAAGACTGGTGTTTGGGATCGGGCAATTATTGGTAAGTCGTTTATTTCGTTTCTACTAACTCTATAATACATTACTAGAATTAGTACAGTAGAAATGTGTATGGAAATATTACAGAAATTAACACCTTAAAGTATGTAAAATTGAATCTATTGATATAATGGTTATTAGGGTTAAGAGAGTGTAAAAATATGTGCTGCTTTCATCTTACTGCAATATCTATGTGGCTGTCAGAAAATATAAGAAAGTGGAAGTTTTGGTATAAAACATGCGGTTTGAAAAGGTGGAGTAAACTTGAAAATGGAAAAGTTCTCTCAGATGAAAATGTTTTAATCACAGTGCAATTGTAATTTGCGATATGATATATGAGATGAGGATATAGCCACCTTTGTTTCTCTCTTATGTTATTGCTCTCAATATTGCGTTCATACGAATTGTAATGAATGATAAATGCATATATACGTTGATTGATGGATGTAGATGAAAACACAATCTGTCAAAATTGTTATTGTCAATATGTTGGAAATCATGATTCAGCTTGTCGTTAATGATTACTCTAAAGCTACTCAAATTTGTTTATTCACTGTTTGTACTTTGTTATATATTACACTTCTTTTCCTATCGTCTGTAATTCTCGGCAACATATGTTGAGTATAAAAAATTATAAAGAAAGAAAAACTGGAAAACCAGAAATAGAAATAATGAATACTGGTGGAAGTTAACCACTCTTTTAAGATTTAGTTTTTCAAAATTACGACTCAAGCGTTGGTTCTTCATTATCAAGTCGTTGCTTGTTGCTCACTCATAGTAAAGTGATGTACCCTAAAGCTCCCAAAGGTTACAATAGGTTTAGAACGAAAGGGGTAGGTAGGATGTTAGCGTTAACAAACAATTATGCCGTTATTGACCCCATACTTCCTGAGATTGATTTATTCACTGTTTTGTCCATTCGTTTAGCTTCCTTCATTGGTCATCTCTGCACACCTATATAAAAAGCACAAAAGTACACACTTAAAAATAGGTAGTCAAAAATTTGACTAGTTTGGGTGGTCATTTCAAAATTAACCTAAATGAAGTCAAATGTGGTTACTTTGACCCACTCAGAGTCATTTCTTATTTTGTAAACATGACCATCGAAAATAGTAATTTTGAAATGACACCGGAAATGTAGTCATACTGTCAATTTTTAACTATGTTCCTGAGTCATTTTCCTAATCGGGACACCGATTAAAGTAAATGCCCCCTGAATGTAGTTATTTTTGACCAATAAGTAGTTATTTCAAAAGAGGTTATTTTGAAAAATAACCACGAATGTATTTATTAATAACCACGAATGTAGTCATTTGCAACTGCAATTTGGGTCGAATTTTTGACTACACGGACCTCCGGGGTCAAATTTGACCCCAATGGGTTTGGTGTATAGTTGACGGTCATTAAGTAGTCAAAAATGACTACTTAGGAGTCAATTTGACTACCTTTTTGTAAGTTTATACGAATGTTGAAAGAGAATATATGACAAATAGAGATAAATTGTGAAACCTACCACAAATGTTAAGATTTGGCCTTCATATTTACTAATCATATGTTGGTTTGACATTATCATTTGTTGCTCAGTTATAATAAAAAGCTGCATTAATCAAAAGGTTTCCTTAATGTGTTTACCTATTAGTAGAGCTAACGCTTAGCAACTAAAATGAAAAAACAGAACACACTATATGTTGTAAGTATGGCAGACACCAGAAACGTGCCTTTAATTATTATCTTTCCAATTTCAATTTCGTCCATTTCTCACATCAAGTGCTATGTGTGCTTTGTTTAGTTCTTTACTCACTTAATGACTATCATAGTATTTTACGCAGCTGCAGATGACAGTACCAAACGTCAATTAACCTTATGCTAGGTTTCAAGCAATTTTGTGAGTAAAGAACTAAACAACGCTAACACCAATTTTTTTAATACATTTAGAAAACATCTCTCAAATAAATTATTCCAAACTATATAATAATATAGAGCATGCTTATATAACTCCTTAAACGGACTAATTTGTAACCCGAAATAATCGGATTCTATTATGAACGGGGTGGAGTAAGTGCGACCCGGTGTTCTTATCGCTTTATTTCGTATACTAGTGAGTAGAAACAGACTATTTCTAATTTTATTCAATTCCGATACAAATAAAGCAGAAGGTATTTCAGCATTAAAATGAAGCAATTTGTTTTTCACTGGCCTATAAAAAGCGGAAGAATATAAAGAAATAGTGATCATACGAGGGTCATTCAAAAGGTCTACCTGATGTATCATAACTTTTGTTCTATTAAAGGTATCTATTTGAAAACAATGTAATCTGTATAATGAGAAAATCATATTTCTAGATTTCTGTAGACGGCCTGAAACCACAGTTTAGTTCGGATACCCTGGAAACGGTGAAATATCAATGACATTGCACCTGAAATTATATGTGCAGCTAATATTAATATCTGAATAACCATCTGTATACCCAAAAGTTTTGTAAGCTACATAACAAATTTGAAATGAAATGTACCTAACAGCCCAACAAGTCATTTGTCACTGATAAAAATGCTGATAGACATTACGCAAGGATATCTTGTACCCTCTCTGGTTACAAATATCAGTAAGTGAGATTCTCTACAGCGTGACTTTTCCAAATGCATTTTTATGTGAAAACAAAAATTAAAGGTACTGTACAACATGTTTCAGTGAAAAAAATGAATTAAGCTGCCCTTGTGATCTACTATAAAAAATATCAAAAACAAAACTTCACAATGCCGCCATTTTACAGCTTGTTTTAATATTAAGGTTAATTCATTCGTAAACTGTGTCTTTGATTATTTTGATATAATAATATTGTTGCAGGGGCTATTTGTTCCTTTTATTGTTGTGCTTGTGAATGACCACTATTTTCAGTTAAGGATATTTTTGTATTCATCCAGTATAATTTCATGTTCATTGTTATGTTTTATACAATTTTCACTGTATTGCAATACTATACATGGCTATTTTATGGCCTTTTCACTAAAAAGGCCATACTTCACTAAATTAAGCCACTTTTCAAAATGTTGCACATATTTTGACATTGATTAAAATCTAGAAAATATTGTTTCATTTTGTGCAGGTGAAATTCTTAGTTTATTTATTTTCTTTTGTTCTAATAAAGGTATCTATTTTCAAGTAGCTACCTTTAATAATAATTGAAGATATAATAGGTATAAATTTTTGATTGAAACTCGTATATGAGCTTGCTACAACAATAGGTAAGAACCATTTAAACCATGCTATGAAATTTAGTTATGACAAAGAATAATACGGTTTTTTAATTCTCGTCAACAGCACGGCTCATTGAATTGTTCCGCTTGAGAGCTGCAACGTTATGTATCATTCCTGGACAGTTGAAGTTCAGTTAAACCATGGTTTAGCTTAACACCTTTCTGGAAAACGGGCCATGTGTCCTGTTCCTCCCTAAATAAAGGTATTTCTTGTCGTGCAAAATAGAACATAACATTGTGTTACCATTAGACAGACAGATGTATCAATTACATTTACAATGACTTAGCATTCAACACATTCTTTCGAAACTACCCCGTAGCTCACTTTAACTTTCAACGATTTTCTGGCACAAACTTCAAAGTGACATCTCTGCATCCCTGTCTCCAAACTAGCCAAAAAGATACCTTCCTTTTTATAAATACACATTACGTTTTATAAAATGTGTCCTTGCTTCTGTATTTCAACTTTTATTTTATTTTTCTTCTTAGCATCAGCAACATTTGCTTTACTTGAAGTTTGAAAATAATCATGTACGTATATACCTTCATTCCGTACTTGCTATTTCATCAATGTATAAATAATGTAGACATGGTATATCTATATGCAACTATATATCATGTATATATCTACCATACAATCAAATATTGATGCAGGTACGTTCCATTTGTTCTATTTATTTACACGACATTACCATGAAAATTGGCGTCTTTTTAGAAAGACGTTTTAATGCAATAGGCAAATACGTGTGTGTTTTTTTAGTTGTATTTTTAATCGTGTATGTGTTTTTTCCTTGCTAGTCAATATTTTTATCACCCAAAAATTACGTGACTGCCAGATATTAATAACAAGAGGTTAAAAAACAAAATATGTTCTTCGTTGTTCTACGCAAATACGTTACAATAAGTGATTTTTCAGCGGTACAATCTGTGACATATTAATATCCTCCAGTAACAAACATGACAAAAGTCAATCAAATATCTATATGAAAAACTCTGCCTGGTTCTAAGCAGATATTTAATTTCAAAAATAAAATGAGTTACTTAAAGGAGCTTGGTCGGATTTTTCAAAATTTGGTTATCCGTGTCATATGAAAAAGGACCACTAAATAACTTTCAAATATCAGCTGAATCGGTCAAACCAGTTTTATTTTATGATCAATTTCGTATTTCAGCATCGCATATTCGTTACTGTGTAGAATTAATTATGGTTAACATAATTAGATACATTTTCAAATGGTTCTCCAAAACGGAACATAACTAAGCCGTACAATTTAACATAGGTTATGAGAAAAACATGAGCAATATTTTTGAACCAAAATCTCAAAAAGTTTGAAAACAAATTGAAGCAATTGGACAATGCTCCTTTAATCATGAGAGAAGCATTTGGGATGTAAATGTTGTACCAAAATACATTGGTAAAAAATACACCCAGCAATTCTTAGCTATGACATAATTCACATGTTCATTTTACTGTTGTCATAGTTATATTCCGTTTCAATCACACAGCCGACTTTCTCATTACAGTTTCTATTTAAGCGTATCTTTTGTTACCGGTTGCATATACTAATTGCACTTTCTTCTTACATTTCCTACAAAAAACCCTCTTTTCTTACTTGTTAAATTTGCTAATTAGCTTCTGACAAAATAAGATACTAGTAAATGGAAAGTTCTGGTGTAATGAGACATGATTGCAATTATGCTGGTGGCAAAATCCGTTGAATTACAAAACAACCGCCCGTGTAAATTTTAAACAATTCAGTCGTATCTCTCAATGTGACTCAATTACAGGCATTATGTCAATCTTTGACATACTTTCTGCTTATATGGTTCTTGTGATCGTGTTTATCTGAACAATGACGAACCTCAACTCGTCATGTGAGTGCAAGAAAGTCGTATCTGCAATAGCTGCCATTTGTCATAAATTTGAATTCCACACTGTTTAACCTTCAGTCTTGGGTCAGTGGTTCTTGAAATGGTTCTTCAGGTGACACAATCACCTGAAGAACCATTTCAAGAGCCACTGACATATGGCAGGGAAATTTTGAGAAATTTTTCACACTCTATAGTGATGAAATGATAAATATAACATAAGGCAGCCATTGCAGATACGACTTTCTTGCACTCACATGACGAACTTTTTTCTTTCTCTTTATCAAATTTCATGATAAACGGGTAATTTAAACCTTTTCCCACAACATTAATGTTTTTCTAAATCCTTAATGTTGATTTGGGAAAATAATGCATTTCGGGAAATTTACCTTTTTCAAATGTTTTTTAAACACATAATTCGTAGTTTCAGCTTTAAACACATAATTCGTAGTTTCAGCTCAGGTTTGATATGAGAAGATATAATGAATTATTGTTCTAGTGTAATCTATTGCAATACGTAATCAGATATGGGTATGGACGAAATGGCTATTGGACGAAATGGCTATGGGTGAAGTGGCATTTCCCCACCAGATCCCGGCATCAGATATCGCTGTCAACATCAGTTGGAAAAATGTCTCAACATATAAATATATACGTATTATATAATGGCTTATATACCCGCATGGTCTTTTATGGGTTTCATCATTATTAGAGGTCAGACTAGAGATTGGTATAACATAATTTATTACATGAGTACAATATTAGCTAATGAAAAAAATCTCATGGGACTCATTCAGGTGTGTAAAATACATCTGTTAATGTTTATGATATGGTCACTTTCTACTGCATATATAAGCCCTTAAAGCATTTTTCATCAACTTTTAATCATGTTTATAGTCTAAACATAACCTTCAACACTCCAGTTTAATTATCATCCTATACGATGATCAATCTGTTTATCTAATGGGTATTTGGTTCAAGAGTCTTTGCGATTATCAACCAACTCTGGGGTTAGTATGATTTATTACTCTAATAATGTTATTTGTTAATGAACTCTATTAACAAATAATCTATCATGTGTCATATGTGTTAGTTCAAGTACGACTCGTACTGTAGCAGTAAATGCTGATTCCTTCGAAAATTATGGTTTGCTAATCGAAATGTGTTTCTGTTTTATTCTATTCAAAGCTCTCCGTAAAACGGATATAAAAAGGCACAACACACTATACTATATAAATCTTGAAGTATGCAACAAGCAGCCGATTAACGCACAAAAACCAATATGACCATACGGGGAAGTTAAATAGTTCATCTTTTTCAAATAAAAAAGATGTACTCAGTCTTGCTGAATATTAAAATAAACTTATTTTTAAGGTTTGTCCATGTGGTAGCAACAACATTAGCCACATATAATTTTTAAAAAATCATGAACGATTCATGTACAAAAATATTAATACGCAGTGATTTTGTCTTAATCAATCATAATCAATCATTGCTAGTCTCTTACACAATACAAAACCACAAGTTCACAATGTTATAGAATACAAGGGATGTGTAGTGGATCTTGTAGCAGAGTCGGATTGTTTGTTGGATACTGTACTTCAAGGTTTATAGAGTATACTGACTTGTCTATGTTACATTGAGAACAACAAGATTCTTATGATTTGTTTATAATATTAAAATTTAAAAAATCAAGAGTTAAATATTTTCGCATAGAATAGACGATATAACATTGGAATGATACAAAGATTAATCTTTTCAATTCATTCTTAATTACAGCAAATAATATTATTTTGCCAAAATATTACAATAGCGTATAATAATATATTGACTCATTGTTTTAAGAACATACCAGGCAAATTATCAAAACAATGCAAATTCTTTGATACTGGTTTTCTAAGGCAAAGCCTTGCATTTGGAATATTATTAAACTCAATTCAATCATTAAATAAATATATAGAAATGGTTAAGGGGGCTTAGCATCTCTTATTTTTTCAGTGTATCGTGAAAGTGATTTGTGACCTTCAAGCCCGTATGAGCAGTAAATGCCAGAAACTTCATTTTGCGCTACAGGTGAAAATACATGTCAAGGTCATAATTTGCCGAAATTGATTTTTTGACAGATTCACAATTCCAGTGCTTACTACAAAATACCAGCAAAGTTTCATTTCAAGAAAATGATATGAAATATGAAATAAATTGGCATATTCTTAAGACGATCAACAGAAAATATAGGGCTTTCTAATCTTTGAACGTGTTTATCTCAGTTATACGTTTTACTCCCTGACAACCTTTGACGGACCATAAGTTGACTTCTGGAAATCGTGTGAAGTTCATTAAGGTGTCATTTTAATCTTTAAAGCATGGTCTTTGCAAATAATAAAAAAAAATGAAATGATAAGAGCTGGCATTTACTGCTGTTTTGGGCTGGACGGTCACATGTATGCATAATACACATTTTAAGACAGGAAGCATTGTTATCTAACCTATTTGAATAAAAAATGTTTATTTAGGATATGTAACATTTAGCTCATTTGAGTGACCGTATAATCCCAGCATATCTGTGTGTTCCTGATTCACAGTAAAGAGCTCATTATGCCGCATAAAAAAAAAAACTTGTTTCTCGTCCCCTCCTCACTTTTTGGTGCCGCACCATATTTTCTTTTCTTTTCTTTCTTTTTTTTTGCCAAATAATAAAAAGATGTTAAAAATTGGGCTAAATCGTTCAAATATGAAGACCCCGCTTTCCCTTTTCTTTAAATTGTTGATGTTTTTAACATTGAAACTGTCATCAAACCAACATCTATTCATATCACATAAGAGTTAAAAGACACCAACTGAATGTGCAGTCAACATCTACCTAGGGTAAACCTGGATTGCCCGGGCTCTCCCCAACCTTACAAAAACAAACCACACCTCCCTCCCTCCCTCCCTCCTCACATTTTGAGAAATCTTCGGACGAAAAACAACTATTTTTTATGCGGCCTTATGTTGGGAATGATTATCAACAGGCTACATCTGATTCAGATTGACATTTATATATATGGGCGTAGTGAGCGATGTGTATGACTTAATGTGTATGCTACACCCCATCATAAAATGATGTAATATTAACTGAACATTTCATTTGAATGTTGAAGCATAACGAGCATTTGAGATTTAATTTGTGTTTTCCAACTGGTTATAATAATGCATTATATAATAGATGAGTAGACAATGAGAAAATAAATAAATAAATAAATAAAACAATAAATAAATAAATGAATAAATAAATAAATAAATAAATAAAATGTTCCACTTAAATGACGCTTATTCCGATTAGGGCCTAATCGAGACAAAGATCTTATATTTATTTATCCCAGTACTACTAGAATACATACAACACTCGACTGACTGCATTAGCCGAGCTCAAATGTTTTGCATCACAATACATTTTGAAAAAGATTCGGTTAACTGATTTCCATTCACTGGAGTTAAAAGGTATAGATAAGACCTAAAAAATTTGCCCTTCGTTACCGACCCAAAATTTGCAAAATTTAGGGCTATCTCAACAGTGCATCTGGTAAAACTATCATGATATTTGGGTTGAATTTACAATAATATTCACAGAATGTTATGTATTTGCACGGAACAAACATTTATCTTGAATAAATAAAGCACAAAACAATAAAAACATTTATATAAACTGTTTTATTCAGTTTTTGTGGTCCATTTCCGAGGAAAAAATTTAAAAAAAAAAGATCCAACCGACCAACCATCAATCTCAAAGGGAAAATTAACATTTTTTAGGCCTAATCGCCACTTGTGAATATGCAATTTGTAACAAATATTTTGTGTTTACATGAGCGAGAGCAAAAGCAAAGATGTCCTGACTTCTTCTCGTAGAAGACAATAGAATATCACCTATTTAATTCGTTGGCCCTAGCGGGGATCGAACTCACGATCTACTGATTATAAGTCCTGCGCTGTTCTTCTAGAACACACAAGCTCCAAATTCACGAGTATAATATATCATTGGTCTTTTAAATCTCACAAAGGTTATACAA
>JXSR01S074077.1:0-25111 GCA_000969725.1 Ophiothrix spiculata | reverse complement strand
TTTGCCTGTGCCTACCTGGTGGATTAGGATATGGTATCCTTAGTCTAACTATTGTAGGTAACATTGTGTATGTAAAACACGCGGCGGCCATCTTGAAATCCAATATGACGGTCTCAAACATGAATGCTGTTACTACTAACATTATCCTGGACATCAAAAATATATGTAAAGACGTTTGAATTTTGGTGTTAGGTGCAATAAAACATTATATATGGGCAAAATATAGGTATTATGACGGCCATATTTGAATTCAAAATGGCGGCCCTCAGAGGTGGAAATATATTTGTATACATTTCAAGACCCCTGGGTATTATAGATACCATGTGCAAAGTTTCATGCTTTCTTCAAAAACTGAACGATTCTAATACTTAACCCTTCAACTAAAATGATGTGTTACCATACAAAGTTACTGAAATCAACAGGACAAAATGCACAAAAGCAATTGCACATCCAGAGCATTTTGTTTTATTTTGTAAAACTTCAAAATCGGACAGAGCTCAGAAAATCATGCTCTTTTATCATGTTTATTTCCTTTTCGTTTGTTTCTGTTCTTCTTTTCATGTGTTTTCCGGGGTGTTTTCTTTACCTGGAGTGGATGCTCTCTCTCTCTCTCTTTCTCTCTCTGTTCGCTTCTAACTGTGTTTCCCCCTTGCTGTTTCTAAAACGCCCCTTTTCACATTTCATTACAATTTCTATAAAACAATCTCTTTTCATACCTGTTACATGTACTAATTGGATTGTGACAAAAGGAGTTAAATGGAAGGTTCAGGTGTAACGACGCATCATTGAATGCAATTGTGCTGCTGGCAAAATCCGTTGAATCACAAAACAACCGCCCATGTGAATTGTAATCAATGCAGATTTATCTCTTAGTGAGACTCAATTACATGTAGTATTATGTCATGGTTTGGCATACTTTCCGTTTCTGCTATGTTTTGTTGTATCCATAATTTATTTCTTTAACTGATATGGATACCCTGATGATTTTACTCTGGATAATAGCACTCGATTATGTAAATATTGGAAATAAATAATCTGGAACAAATGATGAAAACAACAAGAACAAAAAAAAAACACGTTGCAGTACTCAAGTTTATCTCTGTAACCAGTAAAATGGGAATAATTACATTCTCCCTTTCGTCAAATTAACTTTGAAATATGATCTTAATAGATTAATGACCTTAAATGATAGGAACATGCTGTAAAAGTATAATGACTCATCAATAATAGAATTCTAATTCAGTCAAGAGCTTTTTATTTCGCGTCCTACATACATGCATGTCATTTTGTCATTTTGACATTTAAACGAGTGCATCAGTGCTATCTATATGTAATTCTGTTGAGAGTTTTCTAGTTGTTAAGTATTATCTTAATAGTAGAGACTGAAATTGATTTTTAGCCAAATCTTACAAAAAAGGAGTTTATAATTGTGGTTTTGTTAAATATAAAATATTTTAGTCAAATACTTTGGGGTTTTTTAGTCAAAAGGGGGTTATTTTTTTAAATACGAAAGGATGCAACGCCACTTGCTTAACTTGGTTGGTTATTCAACATGTTCAACCTTTCTGGTAAAAAGTAGACGGTATCGATAATCGTCGTCATAGTAAACATTATCCTATTCGTGTGTTGGTCTGCTAGTGCCATCTTGTAATAGGTGAATGTTAAAGTCGCCCGATAAGTTGGTTGGTTTATCTTCATTGATAATCTTACCTAAGATTGGAATCACATCTGATGCAAAGTCGTCAATATCTCAAATTCAAAATATATATTTTTGTATTTGTTCTGTCGATATCTATATAACAGGACTCATAATCCAAATTTGCATGACGGGATTCTTTCGTAATTTGTATTTTATATCTTTAATAACATAGAAACATACACCACCTTTATTGCAACCGCTTCGATTAATAAATTCAAGATTGTATCCTGGAATATTAATAATAAAACAACGTTTTTGAAGCTTCAGTATTTTTTTTTTCACGTTGTTAATTAGGTAAATTTTAAGAGCCTTAAAACTAGCTAGTAATGTAATTATTGACCAAAGCAACTATTCACTTTTTGTAATCAGTGTAATATCAGCTTCCAAAAAGAAACAAAGTTTTGAATGCTTCAGGATCTTTTTCTTTTCTTTTCTTTATTTTTTTCATAATTATTCACGTTGTTGATTAGGTAAATTTTCTGTGTATCATTAGTCTTGGATCATTTCCCGCCAGACGAATCCATTATCATTTTTATCATGCATAATGACGCATCGATTAATGGTACATCAAGTATCTCAAAATGAGATTTACTTTCCGGGATCCCTCATGAATGAAATTTTATTCAACATTAACTTTTAAGCTATGCTTTTCTAAATATCAACGATAGCCACTTAAATATCATCTCATTTTCTGCGTATCATTTTTTCGGCATATACTTTGAATCAAATGACATTAAAATATCACTTTTTTCGTGTACACTTTGATTACAATCTTTTGTTTAAATGAAAGCCATAGATCTTGATATAATTAGACATTGTGGCATTACTTCATAAACATGATAAATAATATAATGTCAGAGAGCATGCAGATCAAAGTCTGTCTATCGTCAAACATCTTTCTATCTCTTGTCATGTTCTTTTGCTACTCTTAAGGTGAAAACATACTCGGCCTCCAAACAAAATTTTCGCTACCAAACATTTGGTCGTGACGTCAAAATGACGAGTGACTGCAAACAAAATAACTTCAACACCGAGTTGAGACCAAAGAATTTCGCGTTAGATTGCACATGCTATTGAATTGCCATATAAAAGCCCATATACATTGGACCAAATGTTTACTACCCGTTCATACTTTAAGTTCGATGGCAAATATTTGGTGACGTCACGACCAAATGTTTGGTAGGAAAAATTTTGTTTGGAGGCCGAGTATGATTTCGCCCTTACTTTATCAATACAAGATACTTTAAATTCAAACCCATCAAATTAATAATTTCACTTGACCACCCTAACATGCCTAACACGAACCTATTTAATTCAGGATCAGAAACAGAAATTCGATTTCTTTCTTTCATGAGCAAAAGATTTAGCATGGTATGTGAAAATTCATAATTGTGTGGAAAATAAACAACATTCCGGATCTAAGTCACTTAATTTTATTACCTTCTCATTTACCTAGTGTTTGTCAAAGACCCTCGGTAATGTCCACGGACCAACGAGCGCCGAAGACGCGAGCGCTTGCCATTTCTTGATTTCTATTTATAGCATGATAAGTGGATAGGAGTTACGTTTGTTTCACTAGAACAGTTTCTTGGTCTGTAACACAGACTACATTTACCGGGCCGTTTACTTATTAGAGCAAATCGTATTTCAGTTGAATGTATGATATAAATTTAGTATTATTGTAATGATATCACTCTTATAAAAGATTTTGATCATGATAAGAAAGCCTTTGACAAAATGATGCCTCTCATTTCATTTCACCACGAGCTAATAACAGGTAATAACGAATAGATTCTGACCCTTTGATCCCAGCCTTCTCTTACTTATTCCATCCGGTCCGTGAAGCCTATGTCTCTTGTGGTAATTAGCGACACAGTTCACCATGTAATCTGCTTGTCTTCGGGTGAAAGTTTGAGCATCTGAGTTTGGGTGCACCTGCTCCAGATGACAGATGCAATTCAATTATACATGTTTGAAAAAGCCAATCTCTTATACATTTTAGTGTAAGAAAACATTCTTTCTATTTTTTCAATGATCCATAGAAATAGTTATAGTACTCTACACATGATACAGAAGGAGAAAAACGAGAATACAGGAAATATGTAAGAATTTGCAAGAAACTAAAGTGATATGTGACCCATCATATCGAAAGGTACCTATTTCTGTACTGGTAAAACCTGAATGAAGAAAGAATTTTCATCTCGGTTTTTAAAACATTTGTCTTATGTTTTGGATGTTGGAACCTGATTAATATGATAGGATACACGTTAAAGGTAACGTGTATTCCAAAATGAAAATTAATTTGTTTGTTTCATCTGAAAGATTATATTATAAGCTTCAAAATGACACCTTTCTTTTGGTTATTAAAAGGTCGCATGCCCATGTCACGATGTTTACGTATTTCCGGTCTTTAACCTAACATCCAAAGTATATACGCGTTCCCACTGGGCTTGCTATATCCAGATATGTTATGGTAGGTGGGTTTGGTGGGTGGAAATGGATGTTGAGGTTAGATATTGTAGAAGCGCCTAGCTACAGAGCTGCACTACAAAGTGCAACTCTGTAGCTACGGCGCGAATGTTCAAGGGTATTAGAAAAAAAGATATCAACTATGATCCATACATACCGACATAGTAAGCTTACAATCCACAAATAAATTAAATTTAAAGGTAAATTAGGATTTAAATAACATCAGGAGTCCGAGGAGGTTTTCAAGACCCCACCAGAATCCTTTATTTTCGAGTAAAAACCTACCGAAATTGTCACCAGTGTTAGAAAGTTACCATAGACTTTGTACACTAACGATGTATGCTATAATGCACAAGTGACATACAATGGCTGTTTACCAAAGATACCAAAATATATATGTCCTCGAATATCATTATGCTCAGTGAACCGGTATGATTCTATTAAAGGTGCTACTGTGACGTCACAGATTCATAATTTTATCAGAAATTTCACCATAAAAACGATAGTACAATTCTGATTCACAAAACAACAACATAAATTGATACTTATACAACATATCTACATATATGCGCGGTCGTATCGCCGGCCGATCTTTTTTGACCAAGATATTAGGGGTACAATCCATCCTCGAAAAAACATATTACAATGCAGATAGAGACGGCTAGTGACCTACGATAGCTTTTAGTCGTACTGCGCACATTTACCTACATTTACCTAGTCTCGACCTGGGATCGAGACCACTTCTTTAATGTGGGGTCGAGACCAGATATAACGCGTTCCCACTTTATTTAATGTGGATTCAGATCTAGGGTCGTGGACTCGATGTAGGATCAAAATCTTCAGTGGGAACATGCCCTAAGATGTTCGATTGTAAAGTTACATCCAAATTGGTAAAAGGCATCAGGCTGATTCAGGAACTATAGTTCTGAGAAAATCGAGTTTAAAAGTTTCTGTACTGGTAAAACTTGAATTGAGAAAGGATTTTTATCTCGGTTTTTAAATCATATGTCTTATGTTTTGGATGTTGGAACCTGATTAATATGATAGAATACACTTTAAAGGTAACGTTTCTGATGAAATTAAAAATTCGACCTTGGACGTGATTTTTTACCATGCTCAGCTTCAATGACCCGTATCTCGTAAATTATTTACTATGCCGACCTTAAGGTACCTTTCGATATCATGATATGACGGGTCACATATATAAACAAGTTACCTGTTTTGTATGAGAAAACATTTGTCTAGTTCAACTGTTTTGAAATATATAGCAATGCATCTTATTAACGATTTTGTCAAACCCATTACTAATTCTATTCATTGGAGTAAATAAGTGTAAATAATCACTACTTGAAAGTTTGCAATCCGTAACAATTCTTTTGTGTCAAAAGCATGGCTTCTTTGCTTTTGCTCGTACAGACCAGGGGGGGGGGGGGTTCTTACTGACAAATGGTATACGGGGTGCTCAAAAGTTTTGGGGTGCATTTTCGTAATTTTTGGTATATTGATGGGTGGGTTTTCGTCTCAGACCCAATGCACCCAATTTGCAAAATTAGGTGTATTTCGGAAAATTTTGCAAAGAAAGCACCCAATTTGCCCTAAATTGGGTGCTTTTTCTAGAAAAATGGTATAGAGATGGGTCTCAAAATCACGCTTTTTGAGATATAGAGATGGTCAAAATTTTGAAGTCTACTTTGAGCATCCCCGTACAATTTTTGTAAGAACCCCCCCCCCCCCCGGGGTTCAGACAATACACTATCACCTACTTTGATTGACAGATCTCTTTTGTAAGGTAAGACTAAATCGATACTACTTTTCTCAATTACAATTTTGTTAACTATAGTAAACTAAAAGCTTTTTAATGAGATATTTTACAAGGTAGTGTCTTGGTAGACGGTGCGTTTTTTACAACAAAAATAATCAACACAACGATTGAGTCGATAAGCAATAGGGATTAAATGACTTGCCCAAGGGCATAATTCGTTGGCCCTAGCGGGGCTCGAACTCACGATCTACTGAGTCCTGCGTTGTTCTTCTAGACCACACACGCTCCAGATTCACGAGTATAAAATATCATTGTCCTTTTAAAACTCACAAAGGTTGTACAACACTTTGGCATTTTCTTGTATTAAAGATCTAGAGTATCACAGCTCTCAATATTGTTATTTAAGGTTTGTTGTATGATTAAAATCACACATTGTATATACATGGGTAGATGAATGTCAATAAAATCGGACAACTTCAAAAAGCATGACAAGAAATAATTTATATACAATTGATCTGTATTTATACTGGGGAATATTTCCCGGCTTTCAAAAAATTGGAAAAATAACAACATCAAAAGCCGTACCCATTATGCTCAATAGCTTATATGATTTTATCTAACAATGCATAGCCTGGTTAAAATGACCTTGACGTTTGCATAGATATTACCAACGATAAAGTGTCAATGATTCTATATACGTCAATCACATCCAACACCTTTCATTTACATACTGTAGTACACGTGACCTTATAGTGGTTTTCTATTTCTATAAATATTTAGTATTGTAATTAATACCCGGGGGGGGCACTGACATAGAAAGGTGATACGGGTATGTGCGGCCCTCAAGACCCCCTTTTCACGCCTTGTCTACCGCTCCCTAGACCCCCATTTCAAGCAAAATTTCGAACATGTTTGCTTCCAGAGCCCACATTTTGCCCAAAAAACTAGTTCTGAAGGGTCATTTTTTGGTCCTTTCAGTTCTCTAGACCCCTTTCAGAGTCAATCCCCCGTTCCTTTAGGGTTTCAGATATCGGGGCCGCACACCCCTACCAAAACCAAAGTTGGGTGCCCCCCCCCCCCCCGGAATTAATATCTCTTCCTTGTATCACTTGATAAATAATATCCTTGATGTTAGAATGAAAATGTCATGAAGTACGTATATACGGGCGTTCACTAATAAAGCAACGAGTAATATTACATATTGGACATCTAATGTATTGTGCTCAACCTTTGCTAAGTAGATGCTCAGTTGGTAAAATAAGAATTGAAGAAAGGGTGCATTTTTATAGTTTCTTGTAAGGTTAGTGACATTTTCCGTTATTTTAAAACTCTTGTGACAGCAAACTTGAAGCAATAGGACAGTTTCACTAAAACTATATACATCAAATGTCTCTTAAATATGGCATTATGTCGTTTTAATACTAAGCCACTCGATTTCTAAGCACAGATGGTCATGCGTCGTAAATTGGGTTACTTTTTGGTAACACGCGTAGAAAATGGGCAAAACACTTTGCATTACTTAAACTTTAAAACTATTCACATTATAGATAGGACAAGTATATATATTATTGAAGCGTTAAAAGAAAGAAATCATTCTATAATAGTTTCAAGGTCATTGGGTGTGCAGAAAACATACAGGGTGCAACATAAGAAATAATTCAAAAATATCTATTTGTTTTCAGATGCCATTTTTGTAACAAAGAACTTGCTTAATATTCAAAATAGCTACATACATCACTAGTACCATCCAATATCTTCCAGATAACCTCTTTTTTAGTTTTTCATTAAGTATCCAGTCGCTTATTCAGGGAGATTAAACTTAAAACAAATAATGACCCCAGATGACCCCTAAAAATACTTTTACCCCCAATTGGTCATGCCACATGTCAACCCACTAGAGGGGTATCCTAGCACCCGAGTGTTATGAAAATTCATGAATATATGTTGAAATAGTGACATATTTTCCAACCACTTGTACCTATCTTGACCATAGAGGTTTTTTGACCCCAAATGACCCAGATCACCTTCAATTCCATTTATTTTTATGTCACATGTGTACCCTTACTATGATATCATTTAGTCCAAATCTGATGAAAATCTATGCAAGTATGTGGGAATAGCGTCCAATTATATGAATCACTGGCTCCGCATCCTGCGGCTCCGCATCCTGCGGCTCCGCATCCTGCACCGCTTTGATTAATTAACACATTAACTAATCCCAATTAAAAACCAAATTAGCTAAACACATAGAGTTTTCATTTTTTCAAAATTGATTTATTCCCCTCTCATATGATACCAAATTTGCTAATTTTTAGCATAAAGTAAGGGAATTACGACATGAAAAACAAAGTGCAATAAAGGAATGTGTTACTGCACCGCTTTATTAGGTTACCCACTATATAACGCGTGACCAGATCTATTACTTGGCCATAGTTGCGCAATACAACATGTGGCCTATGTGTTTAGTTCTCTAAAAACTAATAGTATATATGTAAAGTAGAATGTCCCCATAAAAAACGTAAGTTTTTTGTGGAAATAGTCATTTCAGTCACTAAAATCAACTTCTATTCCATAATTTGTTGTGAATTGGTCATTAAAGATAGTATATTATAAAGAAGAATGTCCCCACACAAATCGTAAATTTTTTGTTGAAATAATCATTCCATTCACTAAAATTAACTCTTATTCCATGATTTGTTGTGAATAAATCATTTGCCATTTGCTGACAATTTTAAGAATAAACTATCGGTCATTTAATTCCTTCATTCCTGCAATTAATGTGTCATACACTTAAACAAATTAATCTCAATTTTTAATTCACAATCAAAGGTAGTTATTATTCATGTTATGAAACAAATTTTTTATAATATAATGATTAAAGTATCCATGTTTGGTCTTTGGTACAAAGGATAAAAAAGTCCGACATTAAAACAATAAAAATGTATTCATTTTCAGCTTGTTTCTTAAAACTATATAATTTTCGTATGAGTTGCTTTTAATTTGCAATATAATACTAATGATTTGATTAATCACCCTATATTTCAGTGTTCAATTATTATTTTCCAGTATTTCATGTACGAGCTTAAATATCTAGTACAATCAAATATTTAAGGGTACGAGGAATCCACATGCCCAGGAAAATGTGAATCCTAACTATTTTTCAATCATGAAAAGATAAATAGTTTCCACTGCCTTTGCGGGGACTCGAACGATGGATTATGGCGGGGGTTAGTCATGCATTACGAAGCGAGAGATCTACCGCTGAGCTATCAAGGCAGCGTTGAGATGGTGAACTAAAATCTAAAACATAAACATTAGAATGCCGTATTTTTCTTTTGTTTACATAAAAATTGATTTTTTGCCTCATTGGAATGCTCAATTTGTAAGCAAATTATGCGAATGCGTATATCAGACAAAATGTAGATAATGTAGATACTAAAATCAGGCTATTCACAGCTCAAATAGGGCGAATTCAGAGTCATAATTCACGCCCGATTTTTCGGGCAAAACAACGCGGGTTTGTTACATTATCATTCAAAATAAACACAACACATTTATAAAATATTATTTGTAATTCAATAAAAAGTATCAAGCCTACAATCTGTCAAAGTTTGAAAACAGGCGAATCGTTCGAACATCATAAAATTTTAAGGTTTCGGCGAAAAAGGTGTAAATTTTTCGAAGTAGTTTATTGGCGTAATTTTGACCTTGATAATGGACGTGAAATCACTACTTAAGTCTCATGTATAAACTAGAGACTCTATTACATATGTACGCCAAAATTTGTATTATTCTGATATGTGTAAGTAGGTAAAAAGTTGCACTAAAGATGCCGTTTGCAAAAATGGCACCCATTTAGGGACTGTAGCCTTAAGTATTCAAAATCATATGTCCTATATATTTATCCAACATATAAAAAGAATTTGTTATGCATATATGCATTTCATTTACAGATTTCAATGCATAGTGGATGCATAAGGATATGTTCATCAAAGCAGTGAAAATCTGCTAAGTATTAATTTCCCATTAAAGGGACTATACTAGCCTAGATTCCACTTAGAATTAAAAACTTATGGAAATACTCTAAATAAAGCTTAAAAGTGTAGTAACATCCAAAAAAGTACAACAATTTACATAGAAATGGATTAAAATTGAGAGATAACTAATTTGCAATATATCGTTGTTTGATGGTGGTGTGATTATATCTTGTGTTTTTCGAATCCTAAATTGGTACCTCAGATCTAGATTTACCAGATAAAAATCAAACACAGCTCTTAGAGATAATTTAATCACATATTAAAAGAGAAACAATTTCAGCAAAAATAATTTGTTTACCCATCACGTGTGTAGAAACAAAATCTTTTTAAATTTTCTAACTAGAAACACTGTTTTCACATCTTTTTTGTCGCCGGCGACAAAAATTAAAGCAAGTATAGAATTGCAATTTTCTCTCATATTCCTCAAAACCATGGAAAACTACTTGTTGGTTATATTACTATAAACATGTTCTACTGATTCATGTAAAAATATATGTAGGTAAAAAATTAGTGGGAAGAATCTAGGCCAGTTCCTTTAATGCTACTATCTTTTCAAATGAAAATCGAATATTGTTTCAATGAGGCACTTGATTTTGAAATCTACTTAAAACACTTCTTGTCAGAAAATTAAAAATATTTACCACACTGTTTTGAAATTGTATGTTTTTAAATCTATTTCTAACTCGTATTTTTTGTATAATACATTGTTTGATAGTCTCTAAACACTTTAGTACATTAGCATCTGAGAAATACCAGATCAATATTAAAATTTCTTATGATAATTTAAGTTGAAACTCACTTGCTTTGTATACGGTTTCGGCAGTCTTTTGTGCTATACCTTCACATTGTTATATGCAAAGCAAATTTTTAAAAATCTTTGTTTTTTTACCTCGGTTGGTCCGTGATGGACACATGCCATTGGATCCAAGATGAACTCATGGTCGCTTCCAAGGTCATACAAAAGTACCAACCTGGATCGCCAGAAATGGCTAATCTATTCATGCTGGCCAATGCATCTTTGAAAAGATGCCGAAAATAGAAAAGATAGCAAGGAGAAAGAGAAAGAGAAAGATGGTCACTCCCAACACAATTGTACAATCTAGTGAATAGATTCATCAGGAATGTCCATGAAACATATTCAAACTTTCATAATAAAATTCCAAATTGAAAAACTACCTTGTTTTCCTAACGGTTTCGACAGTCCTTACTTCTGTCTTCCTCAGTGGATTGTGATAGATCCAGACGGATGTTGACTGACGTCATCAGGTGATTAAGTAATCTGGATGAAATCGTTGTACACATGACTAAGGTAGACAACAGTAAGGACTATCGAAACCGTTTGGAAAATAAGGTAGTTTTTCAATTTGGAATTTTATAATGAAAGTTTAAATATGTACAATTTAGTCTTAGCCCTTACTTCGTGAGAAAAGAAATCAGGAATTCCAATCTCATGACCCGATGCAAACATGTATATGAGATAAAATTCAAAACAAACATTCCACTCTAAATACTCAGACTCATCATCAATATGATGATCAATTCAAAGCTACTGACATCAATAGAAAAACACATCCAAATTAGTACAGTTTTGCAAATGTAAAATATCAAAATCACACTCCAGAAAATCTTCTTTTTTTTGTTATCTCTCTTTTCTTCTCCTTTTTCACTCTTCTCTTATCCTTGAAGTATGTAGTACAGTCCCACTATTACGTTTCAGTCACTATTAGTTATTTTCGCATTACGTCTACATAATGCTCATTTTGCTGTCTTTGACACCTTTTGCCATGTTTGCAATAAGAGGTTATTATCTTTAATGTCAATCTTACAATTGTCTTTCTTGCTGTTTCTATATATAAATGTGTCTTATATTAACACATCTGGAGTTGAATGGAAGGTTCAGGTGTAACGAAGCATCGATGCAATTTGTATGATGGCAAAATCCGTTTATCACAAAACAATGTGAATTTTAAACAGTTCAGTTTTATTTCTTAATAAAACTGAACTGTTCTATAAGACTGAATAATATCTGTGGTACCGGTAGTTATTTTATTCGGGTTTTATAGGTTCAATTTTAGTGGTTAAAGTTCCCAAACTTCCCATTGGTTGTAAAGAGGTGGATCCATATGGACCCAACATCAGAAAAGTGCTTTCGCGGTAGAATCTGTACGTTGAAAATCAGATCATCAATAAAATACCTCAAAAGAACATTAACACACACTGAAAACATTATTTCGTCAAACGTGGTGGAAAAGTCGTCAAACAGGGGTTATAATTTAGTCATGCAAGTGAATTTCTCCTTATTCGTCGCTTGACGATATTTGCGGGCGCATGACAAACGAAAACAAATGCAGGATAAACTATTTTTGTAACTGTACGAATTACAAATCTGTGCAGGACGAGTTTGAACGATTGACAAATGTACTTTTCGTTACTTGACAAATGCACATTGTCATGAGCCAAGGGCAAGACGAACTAATGAAGGCATGACAAGCAATGTTGACAAACTTCTTTGAGCACGACTAACCATACCTGAGAGCTGACGAATTTGCATGACGAATCGGATATCGTATATAACGGGTTTCCGTACCTTCAATAAGTGTCGTGGCGTGTTATTCTCGAGTCAATTGCACAGCAGGACAATTAGCAACAACACCTCTTTGGATTCGGATAGAACAACACTTCCGACCAGACCGCATTGGATTCGGAGTCGGGCACAACAACACTACTGGACTGAGGACTCAGAATTCCCGTACTCATACTTAAGCTCCCGTACTCATACTTCGTCTTGCCCTTGGCTCATGACAATGTGCATTTGTCAAGTAACGAAAAGTACATTTGTCAATCGTTCATCATCAGATTCTGATCAGACTAGTCCATCTAGATGAACCTCACAAGCGAGCGACGTAGGTGCACGCTTTGCGTTCGCTTGCGAGGTCCAGGCTGGATTGACTAGACCAGACAGTTGATTTCACATGGATTGAGCCATAAATGGAATTAGTCTACCGAAGACAAAACCTCTTAAAAACTAGTGTCACTTGACAAATTATGTGACAAATTATTATTCTTTTTTTTTGTGCATGACAAATTATTTTTTTTCTCATGACAAACTAATTTTTCAGCATGACTAATTGTCATGAGAAAGTCGTCATACTAGACCGTTTTTCATGACTTATTTTAATTCGTCGTTCAATACTTGTATGACGAATACTACGACAAATTATAGTTTGTCATACTAGACCATTTTCATGACAATGTATTATTTGTCAAATGACGAAACAAAATTTTCAGTGCAGCAAAACGTTCAAAACGGCGCAAACCGTTGAGATCAAAACAATGATTTAACGTGTTCTAACATAAACTACCCTCCAAAAAATTGGGAAAAAAACCCGGTAATTTCCGATGGATGTTTTCTATGGAGTATGCAATTTGGCTCATGTATGCAACATCAATGATATGTGAGTACAATACAATCACGTTTCTAAAATGAAATGTAAAAAACGTTATGTGTTTTCGATTTTATATGTGGAAAACAAATTTCAGAAACGTCCTCGAAAATTCTTATACAAATTGTGTCGCACAAGTAAGACAATTACATGGAAGGGTGATGAAACTATGCTTCGCGTTTTGCGCGCAACTAATAAAGGGTTTGCACGACGCCCATTTTCACCGCCATCTTGGTGCCCTTGGTGGGCGCGGAGTACTTTGTGAAGTAAACAAGACATCAAAATCGGCTATAACTTGTGATTGACTTCAAATCATGACTTGAAAAATTGAACTAAATAAATGTAATGTATATTCTTGTGATCATTAGTCGTGATCTGGTATCGTGATACTGCTAAAAGATTATAATATGACGGGACTTTTTGTTTGCCGGCCCATGAAAATGGTGTTGTGAGTACCATGTGACGTCACGTGCAAACCCTCTATAAAGTACCTACAAAATACAAGAACGAAATAGTTAATATACTTTACACTTACAACATTTGTACTTTAAATAATTTCTCATCAGAATAGACGGAAAGCTTTTGCTTATTACCCTTCATTATGATGGCTGTGGAGGAAGCTACAAATCTCAACATATGAAATATGCATTAATAAAATCATCTCGGGTTTCAATGTTGTAATTCAATATTGACAGATTGATGTTTCATGTTACTACATTGCATTATTTGTTCAATAATATTACCAAGTGGATGTCTTCTAAAGATAAAATTTTTCATTTTTTTACTTATTAAAACAACCCCCATTTTTCTATGATTTTTTTCCTTATGAACATAAAAATGACTCAATTTTCACGGATGCACTGCTAATATAACGTAATGCATGATACTTAATTTGGTATCAATGGATATAAGGGAATGTGCTTGGTTACGATATATAATAGTTGTTCAGTTGGTAGTAAATATAGCTGTTTCGGCTTAACGCATAGATATGAGTTGAAGAGCCCCATTCCTCTTCAAAGGATTAGTTTCAAAAATTATTAGATACAGATTTCTACTTAGAAAAAAAAAATTGGGGGGAAAAAGACATTTGTACTCACTGATCACAGTTATCAAGTTCTTAAAGGTGTAATTAGAGTTATTCAATATCCATCGATGGATGCCCACCGACATCGATCGATATTGATGTGCGTCGTTGAGTTGTGAACAACAAATGCGCGTTTGCCGCGATGGGTATCGTGCGATGCTGTTGAAGTGCAACTTCAGCGATAACGCAGCGTTGACCAATGTAGCGGGTTTCTAACTGCGATTTTTAATTTCATGCGTTTCAAGTATAGGGCTTATTGAAATGTTATCCTCACATTTGGTCTTAAAAGTATACACATTTTAGCTATATTCAGTGACCGTCGCGTCAGTCGTCGACATTTGGCACAGAATAAGACAGTACTGTTTTCTTATCTAACATCACACATACCAGTAAGATTTAAAATGTTTAATGCAAAACCTATGACGTTCTCTTCATATTTGAATATCATTGTTGCTAATTGTCTCCATTCTCATAGACCTGATGCAGAATGATGGGATTAGTATTTTGCTTATACAAGTTAATTTGCTTTAGCAAAGCTTACAGAAAAGGAAATGTTGAAATTTCAATTAATCTAATTTTTGCCACATTTGTAAATCCTGAGAGAATTAATAACATATATAACGCTTGCTAATTACCAGAAGGTGGAATTGTAGCAAGTGTCTGATGTCAAGATGAACATTTTGTCAATTCTGAAAAGTAATTACGATTTATATATAAGCGAATCCTGAAGGACTGTCTGAACAAGCAGAACAGCGAAACAAAATTTGTTAAAAAAAATCAACAGCACCATTATGACCATTAGAAAAAATGAAATCTTAAATCATATGAACGGTGTGCATAGCGAGGAACGGTTTTTTAATGAAAATCTTTAATAATATAAGGACAGATTAATTCCACATGAAAAGATCAAGCCGATTGTAATCAATATCATAGCATACTGCAGCTATGTAAGATATGTTCTCCTTACATTAACGTATTAAAGAAGGTGACATTGATACACGGTGTAGTTTTGCTGTAAGTTCATAATCCCCATCTGATCATGGTAGAACCCAATGTTCTTTGTCTCAGCACAATATGCCGGTGCATTGTTTCAATATAATGGTTATGGTTTTGTATTGAAGTCAATGTATCCGAGATTGTATGTCATTTTTTTCATCATTTAACGAATCACAACTTTCCAATAATGACATCCAAAACCTGAAATTGATATCGAACAACATGTACAATAAGTTATTTGATATTATAATGCACATATTCTTAGCATAGAATGTGTATCTTGTTTACAATCCATAGTGTATTGAAAATAACAGTGTCAAGGAACATGTAAATAGAACTATAGATAAGATATTCATCACATATTGAATATTCATGATATTCTGGTACGAGAGTTAAAGAATGGTAAATAGCATCACCGAACATAACTTCTAACAATAGTTTGTTTTCCCTCAGTAGTGTAATATATCCTCAAGCAATATTTTGCTGATATGTTTTATCTCTTCTCCCGCATAATCTAAATCCTTAATACACCGATGTGTCTTGCCTGTCCTGACATGCAAATATTATTATATTATATTGTTATCTATAAACAGGATAAATAGGCCTATACCGTATGTGACCTTCCAGCCCGTATGAGCAGTAAATGCCAGAAACTTTATTTTGCGCTACAGGTGAAAATACATGTCAAGGTCATAATTTGCCGAAATTGATTTTTTTGACGGATTCACAATCCTTAGTGCTTACTACAAAATACAAGCAAAGTTTCATTTCAAGAAAATGATAGGAAAGGTGAAATAAATTGGCATATTCGTAAGACGATCAACATAAAATATACGGCTTACTAATCTTTGAACGCATTTATCTCAGTTATACGTTTTACTTCCTGACAACCTTTAACGGACCATAACTTGACCTCTGGAAATCGTGTGAAGTTCATTAAGGTGTCATTTTAATCCTTAAAGCATGGTCTTTGCAATTAAGTAAAAAGTAACAAGTAACAGTGAAAATAACAAGAGCTGGCATATACTGCTGTTTTGAGCTGGACGGTCACATATGATTTCTCGGGAGACGTAAATCTAGACAACTTCATTCGCACAAATATCTATACTGCAAGTTTGCATAAAGAATGGAAGAAAGAAGAATTCTTCAATGTTAGCATGTTGTGCTTAAACAAGACACAATTTGATGTAAGGCGTCTTATAACACAGCCACGCTCAAACTATAGGTATATTAAACTGGAACTATGTATTTTTTATGTACAAACATCAAACAAAGCGCCTCCCAATTATATTTTCAGACTATTTCATTAAACATAACCAAGTTTATAAGTATCAATCTAGAAATGCTTGAGATCATAGTATCAACAAAACAAAGAAAACGTTTTCTGATCGTACAATTCGCACAACAGGACCGATTTTATGGAATACGCTTGATATAAATCTAAAACAATGTAAATCAGTCAAAAACTTTAAAGATACTTATAAATCCAGCATCATTGCCAGTTATGATTTTTGTTGACTTTGGTGCACGCCTTCCCCCTTAAGTGCTTTGTTCGGTTTTTGTATATGTTTTGTATGGATTTTTTTATATATTGATTTTTTGTGAATTTTGAAACCTTATTTTTCAGGGGATGGTCCCTTCAGGCCTTTTTGGCCTTTTGACCTTTCCCACAATATCATTGTCTTGTTCTATATTTTTTCATTGTTTTTTATACATGTTTGATATTGTGAATAAAGAGATTTGATTTAATTTGATTTTTGATTAGATATCAAACGCATGTTCTTAGTCATTTTCTTTAAGACTTATTTGAGCATGACCCATAACTCAGACTCATCTTCAAGATGTTATATCATGAAATGATTATTTATCCTCGGTTAACATCGCCATTACCCTAAATAAGGCGGTGTTTGTTTCTCAGACAGAGCAGGGCAATTTCCGCTTTTTACAGACATGTCCGTAAATTTGAAATGAAACATATGTGAGAGGCTTGATACCCAAACCTCATGAACATGTAATCTTGGCCTGGAATCCCGGCCTGGAATCCATCTTTAGTGCTAGACGAACATGATATATTATCATTACAATGCGAGTGATTTATATACATACATTGGTGATCTTTAACTTAAAGGTGTAGGTTCCCATCTTAGCATGTGTGTAATTTAGTTTTAACTGCTTGACCTTGACCTCTGGAATCCATATTGTGGAATTTTAATCTCAGCTTGCTTCTTGTTTTCTCTTGAGAGGCAAAATAAAGTATGTAACCCTGGGGATGAGGCTGTTATGAAAATACATAAGAAATAGAAAAGACCAATAATTTTACATTTTATGCTATATCTCCGAAAGTATTAAAAATTTGGAGGTGAAATTTTGGATTTAGAATCAGAAAAAAAATATGAGCTTTGATATGGTATCAAAAAATATACTACTTCCGGTTGAGCCCAGGGGGATGAGAATGTGATCGGAACCTACACCTTTAAAAATAGAAAGCATTCAAACAGACAAATATTAAAGTAGATTATCAAATTACATTGAATTTAGAGAAACAATGCTATATGTTTGAAATGTTTGAATTAAAGATGCAAGACCACATCTAAAACTATGCTGATTTTTGTCGTCTCATTGAGGGCATGGTAGGAGTGAATGATGGATAACATTCATTGCTAAAACATGTTTAATTTTCTGGAAAATAATTATTATTCAAAAGTTAATTATAATCAAGTAGAAAGGTGCAAACGTTTTAGGTTCTTTTGTTTATTGTTGTGACCTTGATTGACTACTATCCATTGCCGACGAGAATGAATTTAATTTGGTCACAATTAATCGTACGTACGGCGTTCGTATGAACGGTTACGAATTTACGTAGAGCGTATACTGACATTTTAAAAATCATTATCTGCGAATTTCGTATAATCTACGGACGCAGTTTTGTAAAATATCTGATTTTAAAATTATGGTAAAAACTTCATCAAAACACTGTTCGTAACCGTTCATACGAAGTATTGTGACCATAGTTTTGGATTGTCGCTATGTTTCTCATGGATACTTGTCTCCGGGGGGGGGTACTTAGTGGAAAGGTGGGTGTACGGACGCGCGGCCAAGAACGGTTGCATTTTTAACTTCCCAGGTTTACCAAAGGCCCCTCGAAAATTTGAAAAATGGTTGCATTTTTCAAAAATGGCAATTTCTTGACCAATTTTTCCTTTGGTTTACCTATCGGTTGCCAAATTGGGCTTTTAAGTGCAATTTACATTGTAAAAAATGTAATAATTTGAACGGTCTAGATAACAGGTGTTTACGTCAATTTGGTTCACATATGGGTAGCATTTTTTCGCTTCCTCAGGTTTACAAAACGGGTGGTAGTCGAAAACTCCGGCCGCGCGTCCGTACCCAACCGAAATCAGAGTCCCCCCTGGACTTGTCTACGTCTTCAGGTTGCATAAATCCCAAGTTTCCAATGAAGATTTTTGTACCTACATATAGCAAAGGCGAATATGATACTTATATGCTTTCATATATTCTTGTCCCTCACGCTGCCAAGGGACATATGTTTCATATTTGTTTTACCACAGAGGAGGTTTTCAGAATATCCCACAATACATTATTCTGATACACTTACTGATATAATTGGCAATAATGATTTTCTGGACAAGGGGCTCTTAGGAATTTGAGAATTCCATTGAATAGTAGTCATTCATATCTTTCCAGGGATGTGTTTCTTTTCACTATAGCCCAGTGTTTACCCACATTGTTGACACCTCAAAAACGTCAGAAACCTATACAGAAGTATAGGATTTGAATGGGATTTGCAGGTATATTGTACAATGTTGCATTGCATCGTGGGATATTGTTCCTCTGGTTTTGAATTGTCGCTATGTTTCTCATGGATACTTGTGTATAGTATTTTTAATAATTAAATTTCTCCGTTCGCGGGGTTTATGGAGAACGACGCTTGTTGCTACAGTGGTTCGCGTGAAAGTCGCACGTATTTACAGCGTGTGATTGGTTAAATTCCAGTGCTTATGAAGCGCCGACGATCGCACGCGTTATGCTCGAGTTAAGCGATGCAGTACGCAGGGAAATTTAATAAATGAAAACACTATACGTCTTAAGGTTGCATAAATCCCAAGTTTCCAATGAAGTTTTTTGTACCTACATATAGCAAAGGCGAATATGATACATATATGCTTTCATATATTCTTGTCCATCACGCTGCCAAGGGACATATGTTTCATATTGGTTTTACCAAAAACAAATCCCATGCTAATGTAATGCTGTTTGTTAGATTTGTAACTGATATGATAGTGAATTCTGAACATCGCACCACCATTAACAATAGCGCTTAGAATTACACTCTGGTACAACAACACATGCCCACATATACTTTGATTTTTCGTGACACAAAACATTTTGTTGGATGCCATCTATCATGTTTATTTGTATGCTCTAGTACCATAAGTTTGGGAATTACTTCTTATGTTGCTTCAATTTGGTTTTTACATCTAAGTGGATTAATTACCGCTCGAAATATTTATAATTTATTGCAGAATTGGATTTTATGAGGCACCTGACTGATCATAACAGAACAGCTCTACTGACCGGCAACTGGTGTCAATTATAAGTAAGTCATCAATTTCGTCGTTTTGTGTCTATAATCACTACGCATCTGATTTTTTATCAGACCGGTGAAATACAAACAAAGCATGGAGGGAAATCCTGTGGGAATACAAACAAAGCATGGAGGGAAATCCTGTGGGAATACAAACAAAGCATGGAGGGAATTCTGTGTAAAAATGCAAACAAAGCATGGAGCTAGGGAAATCCTGTGGGAATACAAACAAAGCATGGAGGGAAATCCTGTGGGAATTTTTTTCACCAAAAGCTGTAAAGTATAATAGTGTGCAAAACTCCATTGGAATGAGTAATTAGGGAGCTCGTGTGGTCTAGTGGAACAAAGCAGGACTCCGAATCAGAAGGTCGCGAGTTCGAGCCCCGCTACGGCCAACGGGTTATGTCCTTGGGCAAGAAATTTAATTCTTATTGCTTCGTCGACCCAAGCGTTATCATGGGTAGTAGTAGTTACTAGGAATGTAAGGGCGCCGTATTTGTAAGGCAGCTGTTAGTTGGCTATATTCTAGTGGTAACGAAATAAATGTAAAGCGCTTTGATACGGGGACCTGATCTTCGTAAAAGCACTATATTAAGAGCCTGCATTTATTTTATTTATTTTATTAGATTTAGATGAAACAAGTTTACGTAACTTATCATACCTGCTGTAATTTTCACCAAAGTCTTTCATTTTTCAGCATAGATAAAGAAATATGCCAATTATGCCAATGTATGAAATCTTTTTAATAAAGGTGAAGGGTTTTTTTTTTCATTTATCGATCATACTTTTTTGTAACCGAGGGAACCGGAGTGAATTTTTCTAGGAATAATTTGCTGTTAACTGCAATTTGAAAAAATCAAAATCATAATATTGATCGGCGCGCTTCAACGCTTGCAAGAAAATCGTTTTGATTTTAAAAATAGCGCTGGGGAACTCTCAGGTTATACGACAGTTACATGTTTTTAATTTTAACTTCATTTCATTTAAAATTATTGATATAATTACTCGTCGCAAAAACATTCATACACTGTATATGCAAATGTCGTGTTAAGAAATATTTCATGTAAATTTATACGTATTTGTAAATTGTATTTATAGGGCACATGTAGCCTAGAAAAATACAAGTATGTATTTTTATTATATATATCTAGATATTGGCAAAAGGGTACAACTTTGTTTCAAAGACATTACTTGCACAAGGATTCATTTTGTATGGAAAACCAAATATGAACGACCCATCTTTGATAGTGTTTACTTCTAGTAGCAATGATTGGATGTAGTTTCATAAAGTTTGTTGGCATTAAAAACATTTTTACAGTACATAGTAGTAAAAATATATATATATTCTTTAACAAAAATCGTATTATGGTAAAGCATCATATAGCTTAGTACAACTTGGTCTAAGCTTTAAAACTACTGATCTATAATACCTGTATTTCAACTCTTGATTACTCTTCGCCTACTCAGATTGATTCATTCATTGTTTTGTCCCCTTCATTTAGTTTCCTTAATTTATTAAAAAGCCATTTAGTCTCTATTAACTGGTTAAAAGTAGGAAAATAAGAAAATAGAAGGAGAATATCTAACAAATAGAAATGACTGGTAGCTACTGGTGAAGCCTGTCATAAATTAATTGGTGTTCTAAATTTACATGTTTTAGTATTTTGTTGCTCAGTTATAAACATGATAAATGAGAAACCTCTATGCTAATCACAAGGTTTCCTTAAAGCAATACTATAAGATTTTGATCAAAAATGGTTTATAGTAAAAACAGCATAAAATGGAGGAATGTGACTATCTAAAAGCGTTTTCAAGTGTATTTTGTGAAAAAATTGTTTTGCCACCAAAAAATGGATAAAAAGCACATGCATGCTTTCCTATACTAATGCATGTGGAATTAAACTCGGGATCCCGAATTTAATTCAACAAATGGCCATAACAGAAAAAGTAAGCATCTTTGAGCCAAATCGCTTGGAGGGTATTCATATCTACCAAAAACAAACCCAATAAGCTCAAAAACATCAAAGGTCATGGGTGACAGGGGCGCTTCATTTTTAACACTTTATAGTATTGCTTTAATGTGTTTACCTAGTAGTAGAGCTAACGCTTAGCAACTAACAAGCCCAAAGTATAACACACTAGTCATGCTAGATATGGCATGATGTTTGAAGTATGGCAGACATCAAAAGCGTGTCTTTAATTATTACCTTTCCAATATCAATTCCGTCCATTATCACATCACTAAATGACTCTATGTAGTAGTATTTTACGCAACTGCAGCCGACAGTACCAAACGCCAATTAACCTTCTGCTTGGTTGTGAACAAGTTTTTTTGATTAAAACCAAGCTTGTAGTACTAGATCTAGAAAAAAAAGTAAAACAAGATACTTGTACATAGAGGATCAATTCAATTTAAATTAAACTCAAATCTGTTAAAACACAACCAAAGAATGATTCTATTTTAACCCTTTGTCTTACCAGGGGGGGGGGGTATTCCCTATTGCATAAAAACGCAAACGAATACGGATATGGTAGTTGTAAGTTCATCCTTTGCAGTCATTTTAGCCAAACAAATCGTAGGTGCCACCTTCATTTTGATTTTTTTTTAAATCGCGATTTTCCGACTCGGAAGTACATATGACGTCATAATTACGTAACGCCTTGACCGATTTTCATGATTTTGGTATCAATTGAAAGAGGAGAGCCTACCCTATACTATGGTACCAAATAACTATTTCATAGGGGATGGTAATCACCCATCCCCCACCCCCACCTTGATAACAAACGTTACAAAAATTACTTTGGTAAGACAAGGGTTAACAACGAATTCTAGTAGTATTCAAGTACATATTACTTTACATCTTTATATTGATTTCATTTTCACCATGTTACCATTTCATTCTACAAATTACTCTAAATACCCGCAGTCCGTCTGATTTCAACCAATTCGCATTCAGACCAAATAAAATAATAACTGCATCATAATTTGTTTGGGTTCATTTTGATTCTTTTCAGCATTAAAATAATGGGTCAAGCTAGTTTGGTATATAAAACTTACTAAAAAAACTAGATAAAACTGATATTGAATGAGATGTACATGTAATATGAGGTGTGACAGAAGTATGACCCAAAATAAAATGCTTAATGTTTAGCATAAATGGTATTGATTTAAAATGGAGTCTTAATTCAATCCATTCCATATTTTATCACTAATGCAACCACGTTATACAATAATCTGAATTCCAAATGTGACTAGTTCATGTTTCATGTTTGATTTTTTTAAGAACAGCACAATTCTACCAATACTGCACTTTGATTTGACCATAGACATTCTTTGAATTTTGAGATAAAAAAAATCAGCGGAAAAAAATTGAGTTTATGGCATCAGTATCATACCTATACTCTTTGACGTTAGATACAATCTTTCCTTTTTTGTTCCAGTTTCATAATCGCCATATACAGGGTGTCCCAGAATAAACCTTACAATCTTTGCATGCAATTTTCAGGGGTTTAACGGATAGTCAGAAAGTATGTAAAAATTGCATTTTATAGCCCATGAGTTGAACTTTTATATATCGTTAGTTTCATTTCAATCAGTAGTATACAACAAAAGTTATGTTGAATCAAACTTTGGGGTGGATTTTTGTCTGGTCCAATTTCATGATTATTGGCCATAAAGTAAGGGTGTTTCTGAATGGAATAAAAATGGGCCACCTTGGAAAACTTATCATATCGGTCTTATTTTTACATCAAATTTGTTCATTTTTTCAGCATAGATAAAAGAGAGCATATGCGTAGTAAATAAGTAAACATTGTCCCGGTTGAGTGAACAGATCAATGACAATACTCAATAGAACTTCATTCAAGGGGAACTTACAAACTCGTGAAATTGGACCAACAATTTTACATTCAATTATTTGACAAAGCATAACTTTTGTTGTACATTACCGATTGAAATGAAACAAACGGTTTCTAAAAATTCAATTCATGGGCTATTAAATGCAACCTTTACATACTTTCGAACTATCCGTTAAACCCATGAAAATTGCACGCAAAGATTGTAAGGTTTATTCTGGGACACACTGTAGCCTATGTATAAATTATTTATGAGAATGCATATCTATTCAATGATCTTACATATATCACACAATCAAATATTCATGTAGTAGCGACACAGCTGTCCTATTTATTTACAAGATATTTTTGTGAATATTAGCGTCTTTTTAGAGAGATTGGTTGTCTAGATTGAAAGAAAAATCAAGCAAATACCGTATTCATATGAAAAACCCAATTTTGTTGCAAGTGGATTTAAATTCAAAATCAATTGAGCTATTTAGTGACTGTTGGGAGTGGTTGTATTGATGGGTTCAGGTCGGTATTCCGACAGGTAATTACTCCGACATCTTTTTTCTCCGATAGTTTTTTTACTTCGACAGTTTTTACTTCGACAGTTTTTCTCCGACAGGTCATTTCTCCGAAAATTCATAAGCCCCATTCATGCAAATGAGCCAAGTGAAAACAATGACATGTTCGATCTGACACATCTATATAATAGAGTACTCAACAACTGAAGAAAGGTCAAAATCCTCATTTGCATTGATGGGACTTCTCTATACCGCCATGTTACCTTTTTTCAAATGTTCTTTATAAACGTCTATTTTCACACCCATTACATGTACTAATTGCTCTTTCTTCTTACAGATTCTGCTTTAACGTCTCTTTTCAAACCTGTTACATGTACTAATTGGATTGTGACAAACGGAATTAACTGGGATGTTAAAGTGTAATGACGCCTCGTTGAATGCAAATTTTGCTGATGGCAAAATCCGTTGAATTTTAAAACAAACCGGCCGAGAGTATTTTAATCAATTCATTTTTATCTCTTAGTGAAAATCAATTACATATCTTTGACATACTTTCCGCTAATGATCGTTTTGTCTTGTGGTTATATTACAATAATGAATCTCAACTTTCTTCTTTATCAATGTATAATTTAGAAATAAACGAATAATTTA